>CAJUYH010008102.1:6100-16101 GCA_910591685.1 Galerucella tenella | reverse complement strand
AAAAATAAAAAAATAAATATTTAACTTATTTTAACAGGATGTTTAGGAATATTTTTTAGACCAATGACACCATAAATACCACTTTTGATTACTCAACGGCCGTGCATAAATCTAGAATATTGTCCAATATAATTGAAATATGGCAACTATAAAAGTAACCGAACAAAAGGTTATATTGTGTGGCGAATACGGGGTTGGAAAAACTTCAATATTCCGGCGGTTTGCAAATAATTCATTTGTTACCAGTAGCGATAGAAAATCAACTCTCGGACTCGATAATATTGACAAGGAATATATCATTGATGACCGAAGAATCCGGGTAAATTTGAATGGACGATTGTGATAAATAATATGTAAAAATGAAAATCGTTTAGTTTACATAATAAAACAGCTTGCGATTTTCCAACATTTAGTTACAATTATGGGACACTGGGGGCATGGAAAGAGTAGCATCTGTTACATCGAGTTATTATAAATTTGCTGAAGCAGCGATTCTAGTTTTTGCCCTTGATAATTCCACATCATTTCACCTTTTATCTCAGCATCTACTTGATATAGTGACCTATGCAGAAAATGCCAAAATATTTCTATGTGGGAATAAAAATGATGTTGATAATAATGGACCGTTAGTTACGGATTTAGAGATGGAACAATTTTGGTAAGAAAATTGATTATTTCTTTATGTCAATAGATAATACGTGGTTGTTATCGGTAATAATCCATTCATATTTATCATAACGCATTTTTTAAGTGAGCAATGCCATAATTTAATATCGGCTACATACAAAACATCATGTAAAACGGGCGAGGGTATTAACGAAATGTTTGAAGATATCGCCCAACACTTAGTTGAGTCAAACCGATCAAGAATGGGATTGCACGACATGGACGAAGATCACTTCAAAATATCATATATTGACGAGACAACAGATCCTGCGTGCATGTGCTAAATACAATGTAAATTTATAGATTTATTAATTTTATGAATTTGTACACATTTGACGCGACTTACATATATTTAAATGAAGAGGAACATAACTAGACTAATATTTCATACTTTACCTTTCTCCCATTTCCGTAAACTTGTTAATTAACAAAAAAATTGACGCAGAATAACAGATAATATGAATCTGACGCTTATGTCAGGACGTTCTACATAACGTGCGCGATATGTATTCAATATTTTTCAATTGACAAACTTAATACTGAATTCATATCATTATTATTATTATTATTATTATTATTATCATTATACATCTGAATGATCAATGTGAAATGTACATAGTTACATGCCGCTACCGACAATAATGTTTGTCGCTGTAACTTCTGAATAACTAAGTAGAAATTATAAGTTACAGATTATAGCTATTTCTCAATGTTGAGTCCATTTAATGGTTTTTAGATCAATTCCATCCTCAACCATTTCCCACAACGGGCTGTAAAGAAATAAAAAAATAGTTCACATAAAGCATGGCAGTTACTTCACAGTTTGTGGATAAATTTTTTAATTGACCGTTGAACAAACAACAATTTCCGAATAAACATTTATACCAGTTAAAAATTGTTAGAATGTTTTATTTTACCTCATTTCCCGTAAGCGTTTCACATGAAAAATGGTTTTGTTTGCGGTAAAATCAACTTCATTGAATGTAGTGAAACGTCCTATACCAAACCTAGAAATGAGAAATGAAAATGGAATAAAAGGAAAATCTAAAAATATGTTTTAGAATCGGAATATTCAAATGCACACCTTATACTAGAATGCGCGAGATCTTCAGAAGCGCCAATTGCCCTCAAGACATAACTGGGCTCTAAACTGGCACTAGTACATGCGGAACCGCTGCTTAATGCAATGTCTTTCAATGCCATCAGCAAAGATTCACCTTCCACACAGGCGAATGATAAATTTACGCAACCTGAGTACCATGCGACAGGATCCCCATTCCTCACAACATGAGGCAGCTGTGACGTTATCTTTTCGATTAAATGATTTGCCAAACAAGTTATGTGTTTTCTGTCGTACTAATTTAAAATAATAATAATGAAGTTTAATGAGCATATATACAAATTTATTATATTTTTTTTTGTTGGTTTTGACTTACATCCATTTCATTATTAGCCAAGTCACACGCCGCACCCAGTCCTACTGCCAATGGCGTAGGTATTGTTCCGCTTCTCATTCCTCTTTCTTGTCCACCTCCACTCTGAATTGCTTCCAGACGAACACGTGGTCTCCTTCGGACATAAAGTGCTCCTATACCTTTTGGACCATATATTTTATGAGCACTAATTGATAGAAGATCGACATTCATTGCATCTACGTCGATCGGAACTTTTCCCACTGCTTGAGCAGCATCTGTATGGAAGAAAATTTTTTTTTGCCTACAACGAATTAAGTCGTTAATCAGCATTCAGATAAACATTGATGAGAATTATTTGTTAAACTATCGTGTTATTGATTACCTGCAAATATGTCCGATCTCTTCGATGGGTTGTCGCACACCAATTTCATTGTTTACTGTCATAATTGAAACAAGTGATGTGTCTGATCTCAACGAGGCTTCGAACTGTTCCAGATCAATGAGACCATTGGAATTAACTGGTAAATATGTTACATCAAACCCTTCAGCTTGGAGAGCACGACACGAATCCAATACACATTTGTGTTCCTAAATAAAAATAATAGGAGCCATTCAATACTAATTGAATATAAATGTGTAGTTGGGGACAGTGTCATTGCATACAAGTTTTGAACGGTAAAGCACTAATTATACCTACAGTTTGTGTTGTTACAATGTGCTTTTTTTTGGTTTTATAAAATCGCGCCACACCTTTTACAGCGATATTATTGGATTCAGTTGCACCAGATGTGAATATGATTTCCTTTTTGTCTGCACCAATGAGTCCAGCGACTTGCTATAAAAATAAAAAAAACATCCATTCCTTTTGAATGTTCATAATGTTGATAATAAATGAAATTATACCTCACGAGCATATTCTACAGCTGCCTCGGACTCCCAGCCATACATATGCGTTCGAGAATGTGGATTTCCATGATAGCACGTAAAATAAGACATCATTTTGTCTAATACTCGTGGGTCCTTAATAGAATGTAAAAATAATTTATTTAAAAATCAACTGTCAGACGTATATATACCTTTGATTATTTTACAATCATGTATTACCATAGGTGTTGTTGATTGTACATCCAAATAAAGTGCTCGTCCCTCTGACGAACCACGTTTGTATTCATCTGTAATGGCCGCTGCAATTGAATGATTATTAATTATTACCCGTTGATCTACTTTATATAGAAACCATCGAGATCAAATTGTTAATAATATTTTCTTACACTCATACTCTGTCATACCGGATCTTTGTCTTACACATTGATCTGTGTTCAGACTACACTCCTTTACCCGTTTAAGAGTTCTTACCAAACTTCTCACTGGACGTAACATAATTCGTTGTTATTCTTAAATATTCTATTTTATTAACTGCGTATACTAACAATAGTCATTTGTCATTAAACGTGGCATAAAGGGTCTCAATCGGATGTAATCTGTCCAACAATTTTTTCTGTTGCAATACCTAACCTCAAATGTTATACACCAGTGGGGTGACACTGCCTATGCTGTTCGTGTTAAGAAAATGTGTCGTACTTGCACGGGCTGTGATCAGAGTCAGAGTTGCCAGTTCGTGGGAGATTCTCATTCCCACCATACGGTAGCTATCCATACGAACAGACTGTCCGTGTGAGCCATTGGCGCTCCCCAAGCGGGGCGCAAAAATACAACGTAGATGGCCCTTCCATCACTCGGCAAAGAACGGGTGAAAATAAACATTTGTATAAATGTATAAATATGTTAATAAAAAAAATATACTTGTATGAATGTAAGAATTGGGTATTGGCTATTTATACCTAAGTCATAACGCAAGCTATAGACAAATAATGTTCGAGTAATATTGAAGCTATATAAAGATGCGATAACAACTTAAGTATTTCTTCTCACTTTATAGTTCATGATAGATGTGCTGAAGTATACGTAGTCTTTTTGCATGACGTTAGTACATTCACGGGTTATAATCGCGCTACTAATATATAGTTTTTTTCTTTTTGAAATAAATTAATAGTAGTAGATTTCTTTTTCATTTGTTCTCTGTTTTACATGATTTAAAAATTACATTTCTCAGATGTATGTTGTATATTTATCTATACTACTCCTCACGACGACTGTACGTCTGATTCATTTTATTTTTACACCATATCGTTATTTGTTGTAGTTCATATTCCATCCATGTTTGTCGGCGGCAAAACAAAGTAAAAAGCGAAATATACCGGAGAAATAAAAGAAAACGAATGGCAAATGAAAAAAGGAAATTCGTGAAACAAGTATTATCTGAATATTGCACAGTGATAAACTATATAATTATGTTTTACGTCAAATTGATATCTCTCGCGTCAAACCAATCATAAAAAATGTACGCGAATATATATTAATATGCAGATCTTTTGTTTTGTTTTTTTCGAGGGAAGGTAAAAATTTGTTTAATAATTATGTTTTACAGGTGGAAATTTCATTAGACGCTGCAGAGCACGTACTCCACATTGTGAAGAATTTCTACCTACTAAAACCACCGCTTTTTTTTATGAACAAATGATAAAGCCTAAAAAATAATGGAAATTAAACGGCATTTTCTGCTGGATACAACGTGAGCTTGCACAATTTGAACCCATATCTTATCGAAATCGAAATTAGACCATTATTTTCCAATTTTGAGACAAACACTAAATAATTCTTTCATTTCATTACGAATGGATTGATCGGTAACCAATCCGTCTAGTTTATTGTTAATTTGAATGACTTTGGATGGGTAAGAATCCCGATCTGAATCAAATAAGGCACTTTTGCTTGCAAAAATTCTTATATTTTGCAAGAATATATCATCAATGCGGAGACGATTATGAGTTTGATTACTGCCTGTAATAAAAAATTACAAGCACATTTTCCTAATCTCGTCAGCATCAAATTCTTTGCCTACTTCTGACTGTAAATATACATTGCATTTCTTACCAAAATCAATTTCCCCTAGTGGAAATAAATAAAAATAATCATTCTAAGTTTAAGAATTTTTTTTAAATTGAAACATGTTTTACAAAAATCATATCAACGTCATTATAACGTAAACATAACAATTCGATGCATAAAATGGCTTGTATGCGTCCAAATATATCATTCTTCCTTTCTGTTTGTTATAAAATGTTCAATATTATAATATTATATTTTTAATTACATATTAATGAAATTAAAAAAATAAAAAGCAAAAAAAAATATATTTTTTATAGGAAGTTCCGAACTTATGACCTTCCGATCCTCAGCAAAGGCAGTTACAGATATGCCATTAAATGTAGTGGAAATAATGAAAAAAAAGAAATATTCAAGTTCTTTCCGTACTTATAAATACCTTGGGTAATGGAGATCACTTACATATCGTTTAGGTATTATTTTGTGATCTTACTAGTTAATAATTAAATACTCATAATTTCATATATCAGCAAATGTATAAATATATTGTCACATAAATTTTTTTGAACAATCATTTTTTTTCGTACGAATTCTCGGCTGAGTGACAGATGCGCTACCTGCATGTAGTTTCGGCATGAAGTTCGGTGAGCGCCATTGGCTCACATGTACATGCTGTCCTCATGGAGTAGTGGTATCCGAGTGGCATATGGAGGGGGAAATCATCTACCACGGCCTGGCATCTCTGCTCCGAAGTGACAGTCCACTGTTACATACTGCTGTTATTATTACTATACAGAACAAAGTATGCACACTAGTGTCACTGTGCGGCCAGGTGGCGAGCCCCGATGTTACCTTGAATATGCCCGCGGCGCGGGCTCTCACTACTGCATGGGGACAACGTGTCCGTGTGGGATATTGGCGTACACCAAACAGTACGTCGAAACTCCGCACTACTGGTACTTCTGTCACACAACTGAAAACTGGGGCGAAAATAAAATTTATATATGTCCTCCTTTATATTAAAGCTAATTCGTGTAACAGCTTATCGGTCGTCACCTGATTGACATTCGAAATGTCTTGCGTTCAGTTCTTCACGAGACATACGTTTTATTTACTATTTTTTAACTTAATTAAAAAAATATATAATTGGTAATACTTAACTGGGCTCAACTACTAGAAGCTGACTTTAAAGTGACTCGACAGTAGCAAAATTGATTGGGACAATGGGCGGTATGGATGAAAGGTGTCATTACACAAGTGTTAAAGCCTTACAATGGTAAACCAATATTTGCCAAAGTTGCTCGCCAATTCCTACTCAGATGATCATTCTACAGATTGATATTATTTCTTATTATACCCTCACAAAGAATGACCAGTATCTTCATATCAATTATAAATATTATTGAGACTACTCTATTACTACATCAAATGGTATCACAATTCGTGACCAAAAAAATTCAATTGACAAATCAAAAAGATATTCAACATTCACAATTCATATATATTTTACAGGAATTGAAAATAATCTTACAGACACATTGAACACACATCAGTTAAAGCAAATGAAAATGAGCTAAATGAGTCCCAGTGCATTGTAAATTTATAGTGTTGATATAGGATACCTATTGATATGAATGCGTACAGGTCTATTACGTTAAAAAAGAAAAAATAATTCCATAAATTATTCATTTATAACCTTTGTTATTTGCACTTAATTTTTTTTTCACTTTAATATCAAAACAATATAATCGATACAATATTTCAATTCTCTAGAACCAAATATGTTCTAGTCAAACTTCATGAATAATAAGTGACGGAAAGACAGAAGAGGAGAGAGAAAAACCGAATTAACGTTTTTATAACTGTAATGAGCTTATAAGTGTAAAGAAAATAAAAACTATTCATTCCTAAGTGTACTTAATATACAATTATCGCTTATTTTATATAGTATAATAATATGAAACTGTTGATTATTGTCAGCGATGAAAAAACATAAAAGATATGACGAAAATTTGGGTGACCGCTATTACTAACTGACTAATAATAATTCTTATATTAATATACATTAGGGTATATCTTTTATGATTTGATTGATATGGGAGATTTCGATTCAACGTTAAAGGAACTTATATATCATTGTGCAACATTCAGAAAACAATTATTTCACGAATCTCTCTTTTCCATTTGTCATTTTTTTTCATTTTTTCTCGTTATATTTTGATGTTTATTTTCTTTTGTCGCTAAGGAACGAAATGAATGGAATATGTAATGCAAATAATAATGATATAGAGAAGGAACATCTACCCATATAAAATTAATGTATTGAAAAAAAAAAAAAAAATCAGTATTAATAACGATTTAAACGCTCGGACGCGCTAAAATCACGCAAGTGCGCTACCAATACGCAAACGCATCCATCAATGAATAAGATTGGGAAGAAATTTTTAAATGGTGACCATATTTATATATAGCTTAGATATTGCTTGGACATTGATTGGATATAGCTTGGGTATGGATAATGAATTCTCCATGTCCATACATACAAATATATATGTTCTATCAAAATATTAACGCATTTGCAAATATATTTACTCCCACGGGTTTTTGTTCGAGTGACAAAAGTGACATCTTCAATGCGTTTTTTTTTCCGCCCCAATTGGGAAGCGCCAATGGCTCACACGCTCATGCTATGCGTACGCATTGGTGGCAGCAAAGTGGGGACGTCATCAACTTGCCACCTAGCCTCTCTGCACGGTGTATTTCAGCTATCTTCAATCATTTTCCCTTCCACTATACATGTTTTCAATCCACCCAATTCTGTATGAAAATTGAAAATTTGGCAACTACAATAAACGTCATCGCAACAAGAATATCGCCCGATACTTTTGCTTTTCAACTCTTTTTCCCATTCAATATTTTTTTCCATCATGAAAATATTCATCTCTGTATTTTAATGAATACCAATCGATTCCATATTAAAACTCGATAGACCGGTGTTTGGGAACATTATGAACTTGCAGTTCCACCACATTTTAATTCAAGTTAATCTTTGAATAATTAACCGCGCGCACGCCTATGTATCCGTCAACTATCACCTGAAGATGCAAATCTTGAATAAGCATAACGGTCATCAGGTTACTTCCCACGATATTCTATTTTCGCCGTTGCAAACGCGTGCACGAATCGCACTTTATAACAGACATTGTTTCATGAACTAGAGTTTTATAATATGCGTGGCAAACGTTACTTCACCGCAAAATAATTATTATATAGCACGCAACGACTTCAGCACAAAATGTAGAGTTGGCCAAGGACATTGATCAAAATCATTCAAAAAGCAAAGATTGGAGGAGATATTTTACGCATAGTTATACTTTTAATTGTAGAATAAAAATAAATAATTCCGATCCATATAATGTGCGTGCACATTGTATACACAGAAAGTCTCTCTCTGAAAAGCAAACGAGAAGAATGATGCCAAAATAAAGTGGCAACGCAAATAAAAGAAAACAAAAGTCCAATAAATATATGAAAGTATATAATGTGTATACCTGTACTTGCAGAATCACCTGGGCCTTGATGGAGTTTCACTTTCGACACATCCTGAAGACCATCAACACTTCTGCGCAAGTAAGAAAAAACGTAAATGCAACCTTCACCCACATGCTCGTCCTTCTCATCATCATATTATGTATATCTATATATACTTTACTTCATCTCCTGGCGGACATCTTAGTCATCATCATCGTCGTAGTCGGCATACAATTTTATCAATCCCAACATCTCCAACGTCCATCACGCACCAACAGTCATGTTCGTTATGGGTTTCCGCTGGGAATGGGCATTCAAATAGTTAAGCATGATTCTTGTACAGAGGCCACAAAGGATTTTCTCGCGAATATAAACACGTGAAATAGAATTGCAACAAGCCTTAGCCCACATAATTTCACATATACTCATTTGGAAAATTCTACTGGCAATCATAGTGAGTAAATTAAATATGATTGTTGAAGATTCAATCGCTTCGCTTTAATATTTAATGTCATGAATAACGGGCGGGGCCATAGACCGCGACGGTCTACTTAAATAAACTTTTAATTTTATTCAATGTGTTATTATTTTCAGAATGATATTTTCCCACGGTGTCCACATCGATGTGCTATGATTTTATCATCGTCTCATTATTATCGTAGTCGTCGGTAACTTTTATCTTATAATTTTGTTAATCAACTATAGTAAAATTGTCATTAAAACACTTCATTCTTACTGCAGCCTCGTAGATTGAACGAAATATAATCCAGTAACAAACCACAAATAATAATAATACGAAACAAACAGTGGTATATAAACAGCGGACCACCATGTTACATTGGATTCAAAACGCTTTTGTGCCATGTGTATAAATCATTACAATGACCGTTATGCTTGAATAATGCATCAATATTAATATATATTAAACAGATATCATATGTATATAGATATGCATATGATAATCGCACTCTGTTTCAATATATATGTATATATATTGAAATGTACATCGGCGCCCATCATGATTTGATAATTGCTCATCACATTTTTCAGTCAAACGGTATAGGTACCTGTAAACATATATAGATATTGCAAAGTTGATAGCCGATATGTTATTATATGGATGAGAAATTCCGCGGAATTTTCTCCGCCTCAATATCCAAATCATTTAAATAGAGAATATGAAGTTACAGAAAAATAAATTTTACGCGCATAATATAAGGCGGAAATTTGAATTTATATATACGTAAGTATCTAAAAAACCGCCAGTAGCATATATAGAGGGTTTTTAAAGTGGATACTACGAGGACCAAGAATAGCATAGGTATATAATATTCATATTGAGAAGAAAAGTATACCTTCTTAAAACGGCTATAAGATCTCATCGGGCGTTGACCGTAAACTTGACGTTATTCAACTCAAGAATATATAGTTACAGAAAAATAA
>CAJUYH010008101.1:0-16103 GCA_910591685.1 Galerucella tenella | reverse complement strand
AGCAGCCAATTTTAGCTGCAAAAATGTTGAGAACTGATAAATTCGCGGTTTCAGTGGCGTGCAGAATATTAGTTTAAATCGGATTCATATTTCGAAAAGCCACCTTGATATTCAATCGGTGGGTGTGTATTGGTGTAGAGGACACACTGATTGGATGAAATTTGCTTACAATGGAAAATAAGGGTTGAAATGTCACCCCTAAAGTTAAGATAAATTGTAACTTCCAAAGGAAACGAGAAGCCAAGTTGATATTTGCAGAGTAGATGCATTATAATGATAAAAATACACTGTTCCAAGGAAATTTGCTTACGATGGGGAACAAGGGTTGAAACGTCACCCCTAAAATTGAAATAAGCAAATTTCCTTGGAACAGTGTATTTTAATCATTATAATGCATCTACTTCCCAAATATCAACTTGGCTTCTCGTTTCCTTTGGAAGTTACAATTTATTTTAGTTTTAGGGGTGACGTTTCAACCCTTGTTCCCCATTGTAAGCAAATTTCCTTGAAATAGTGTATTTTTATCATTATAATGCATCTATTTTACAAATATCAACTTGGCTTCTCGTTTCCTTTGGAAGTTACAATTTATTTTAGTTTTAGGATTGACATTTCAACCCTTATTTTGCATCGTAAGCAATTTCATCCAAACAGTGTGTCCTCTACACCAATACACCACCACCGATTGAATATCAAGGTGGCTTTTCGAAATATGAATCCGATTTAACCTAATATTCTGCACGCCACTGAAACCGCGAATTGCGCAGTTCTCAACATTTTTGCAGCTAAAATTCGCTGCTATCTTCACACCGGTTGAAAATTTTGATAATTATGAAGTTTTTATTATTTTTAAATATTTATGGCATTGTTTCTGCTTAATAATTTGTTAATTATCCAAAATTTAGGCGTGGACAACCATTTTTTAAGCTGAGCCACTTTTAAACTCAAAAATTTTACGTGTATTGATAGAAATTTGAAATTCCTACTCTATAAAAACTCAAAACTCAAACAGCATATATTACGACAGGTCTCGATAAGGGTGGTTTTAGATTCCAGTTTAGGGTTAGTAATAGTAAATTACACACCGAGGTGGGAAGAGTTTTATTACTGTCGAGATGAGGTTAGCTATTATCTCGAGTCAGAAATGAAACTTCCTACCGAGGTTTGTAAACTATTTTATTTACAACCATCATATCCCGATCAAAATGAATAAATCTTTGTTTCGTTCAGAACACACATAAAATATTATATTTGACAACTACTGTCACCAATATAAATAAATGTCAGATAAAGTCGGATGGATATTAAGTTCGCGAGTAATAAATCAAGAAAAATGTCCTTCGAAAATAGATTAACGATTACATTATTTTAGAGGGCGGGAAGTGATCGATGAGGGCGCGAAGTGATCGATGAGGGTGGGAAAACAGGGTGGGAAGTAGAGGCGTGTGATACTTTCTAGCCTTCCATGACGTTAGTAATGACAGCATTACATATATGGTTGTGAATAAAAGTAATAATAATATTTTTCGTTCAACATCTCTGTGTGCTGAAATGTTTTTTCTGAATATCTGTATGCTTCTTATGGTAAATTCATATTTTTTTGGAAAATTACACCAAGATATTTCTTATATTATCCTTTAAACGTTTTGGTAGAGTTGCATCCACCGTCATCAAGACTAATACCCACATTTTTCAAAAAGCTGTCCCAATTGGGGACACAAAAAAAATTCGACAACATCTGGATTTGTTTTTGGAGCTTTCTATTATAATCAATAAGACAAAATTACATTTTTTTGTAGAACCTTGACGCTGCAATCTTCAAAAGAATTCGAAGAGTATTAGACACACACGAATTTAGATTGAGGGTTCCAGAACCCATATTGGAACACACTGATATTGTTTACAATCCCAAAAATGGTTTGGATGTAGTTTCCAAAGATGCCAGCAATGAAGGTATTTATTACATTGAAAAATATACTTTTAAAGATAAACAGTTGCTTATATTTATTTGATAGCTTCTGATTTTATTTATTAATGTAATAAGTTGTTTATAAGCTTTTCCCATTTTTCAAGCTTAAAAATAACGTAAATATGTAGTCAGTTTAAAATATATCTAGAATAAATACAAAGTTTATGCGTTACATCATGAAGAGGATTAAATTTTATCAAATAATTCAATGAAATCTACTTGAACAACATTAGTATCCATTAAATATTGTTTGAAATACTCTTGAACACTCATCTAACAACCACTTCTTATGCTTTATCTTTTTCAAACTAATCAATCATACATTTTTATAATATGATAATGTTTATCATAGTTCACTTATCAAATACTTTCGTGTACTTTGATAAATGAATAATAATTTAATTTATTATAACACTACATAAAGTTTCAATCTTTTCTTTCTTGGAACAAAGTGTCAGATTAATTTTACTTCAAGTTTTTGTTTTCTCATGTTGTATGACTTGCTTTCATGCTTATCCCAGTTTTCTTCTCACTTTGTATAATTTATAAATGCTCTTTTGCACTACCTAATCTACTAGAAACTTTCGATGACTCGAATGATATATGTACATGTAAAATATTACATTGCGACGTCAACATAACCTCATTTAATTCTAGGAAGGGGTCTCGGTTTGAAGAAGAAATTGTTATTCCCGATTCTGTTATTGTTAAAACTGAAGAAACATCTTCTGCAACCGCTTTTCATCAAGCTCAGTCTCATCAAAGCAACTAAGGCCTTAATTCTGAGCAAACTTGCTATTATCATAGTGATTGGTTTCGTTGCTTATCAACTTCTCGGAAAATCAGGTAAAACTATTACTTAGTTAACCTCTTAAGAGAAGTGGATGTTAAACTTTCTCTCAATTGCAGGAATGCCTCTTCCCATGATGTCTATGCAACCAGCAGAACCTCCAGCTCCTTTGTATGGTGCTCCACCACCACCACCATCTCCTGCTCCACCAAGCTCTTATGAACCAGGTTGGGAACCGAATTCTGGTGGACCTTATCAAAGAGTCTGGACTGTATCTAACGAACCAGCACAAAATATGGCTTATTCTGCTTACTATCCAGGTTCTTCAAGCGGTTCTTCAACTAATCGTCCTTAGAATGTTTTAAAATTGAAGCCTTATTTATTTTGTTTTAATTTAATAAATTATTTCATGAAATTTAACTTGTATACGTTAAACTATTTATTCCATTTCCGATTGTACAATGAGAAAGAGATTATTTCAAAACAAAAACTGGTAGAGAGAACGAACGAATGAAATCTTACATCGGGTCAACTAACTCTCAGTGTAATATTTGTATTGTGATAGCGGCTTGAAATAATATTGTCCTTCATCATATGGAATTGTGACATGTCTGTTACTCCTGATAAATGAATTAAAAATAAATATTTATTATCTCAACTGGATGGGATAATTATTAATATATTTGGAGAGAAATGAAAAACATTATTCACAAATAAAACTTAAATTGTCTTTCTTGGTATAAAATAATGTGGAAAAATAATAAAATATTAGGATTAAAAGTAATTTCCTTATGTTGGATTGGGGTGCCACCTTGTAGTTAGTAGCTAAAACGTCAGGATACCAACAAGACTTCTCTAGAGCAGCAGCGCCTGGGCAGTAAGGACTAAGGTCCTTAATATCGAAGGGGTTACAGACCGGTTTTTAAAACGTTGTTGCCGTATGATTAGAATATCACTGCATCTACTGCAATACAATGATTTGAACACAAAGTCAAGAGCCACACTGAGAAAACTGAAAACCTAATTAGACTAAGCTACTAAACTAAAAACCACAACTCTCCAGACTATGGTGTCCAATAATAAGGACGACTCGAGAAAAAGGTCGTAATAGAGAGGCTTTTAACACACACACACATGACTTCCAAATTAAGTCTGTCAATATTATGTAAATAGATGGGAAAAATATAGAAGGGCTTTATTGAAGAGGAGTAGTAGATGGAATGTAATTGAATTCGAAATCTGCCAAAATGACATGAGATGTAGAAGATTATACATAAGACTAATTGGAAATGACACATTTGTTCATTTATCTTGGGACAGGCTAACATTGCACTGGGCCGATTATAAAAAAAGTTATAGTTTCATTTTTGGAATGGAATTGTGTGTGTTCCATACACTTTATTTAAAGTTTTCCGAGTTGATAGAGAATGTGTAGATTTGAAGTAATACCTCGTAACTGTTATTAATAACGTATTTAAATATCTCAAACACCTAAATAAATATATAGATAAATAATCTATGAAGTGATTTATCTTTAAGGATTTTCCGATTCTAGACCCGGCACCGCCGCAATTGTCGGTGATAGCAGACCATGCATTACAATAGAATTCTCGATTCCCACTCCAAACAGCTTATACTTATCCCCCCACATCCACAGAAATTCACAATTTGGGAAATCAGCTGAGTTGTGTCTCACGCGGTGTATACACTTTGTTACTTTCGTTAAAAATATTTTGTTGGATAATAATGAGTCCTAAATGGTAACTAAACAGCAATATTAATTTTTTACAGTGTTAACTTGAGTTATATTTTTTTCAGCCCACCTGAAACTAAGGTTGTTGTAGAAACTTCAATAGAATCACCTGAATACGATGGAATTCTCGTTGTTTCTGCACTTGGCCAGGTTTTAAAGTGTTCGAAATTGAACTCTATTGTTGATAATGCTTTGAGGTTCGATCCATCTTTGAAATCGGAGATAGCTGTATTGCAAACAGATTTGCCGGCAAAGAGATTGGTTTATTCTCCAACTGGACCCATTGATCCTGACTACGATGATGTGAGAATTTTCAAAAATAGTGCGGCGGCGGGTGTTAAGAGGGCGCTCAAAGCCGGTATCAAAAAGTTGCTGTTGGTGCTTGAAGAATATCCGAATTTTGAAAATACCGAATTGGTTACACTTTTAGGGGCATTGGAGGCCTTATATACGGTAAGAAATTTTATTAATAATTTTAATAAAAAGTATTTACAATTTTAAGGTAGGTGGATAGGTGTATAGGAACATCATATTGTAAAAGGAATAAAGTCCGAGCAAAATCTAATGAAAAAATTGACAAAAATAAACAATATATGATAAAATATGGATGAAGTAGTAAGTTACAAGTGGAAAAATGTTGATAGTAAGAAAAATGCGGAGTGGGCGACTCCGAGCGAATCCAGAACGTATATTATATCTGGTAGCTTATGATAAGCTGAATAACAAAAACAATAAAATTTCATGTTTATGTTTAAATCAAAAATAAGATAATTCATGCGGTTGTAATTTTCAGTAAATTATTTCTTCAATATTTGAGTGAAAAACAACGCTTTAATGTAGAAAATAAAGTTGCACATTGAGACATTTTCAATTGTTAGTGTTCATTTCTGCTTTTTTACTATCCTATTGTAAAAAACAACAATAAAAAAACATTGCTTAAACCACATGAATGAGTATAGGCTTTATTTTTTATACTTAATTGGTCAGCCAAAAACAATACAGCCATTGTCAAGCAGCCAATAATTTGAGGGTATTCAAGGGGGACACAATTTTCCGATATTTTTGACTCCATCATCTTCTCCAACAAAATATTCAACTGGGCGTGTAGTATTAAGTATGTTCTAGTTTGAAAGCATTCAAAATTATCTTTACAATATTATTTAAATTTTATCTGTCTCCAGTTTGGTCCATTTTTGTCTTCTTTATAGAACACAACCAGCACCGTCCTTATTATTTTTTTAATTGTTATATTTTGTTTTCCATTAAATATTTTTTGACCAGAACTATTTTTCAACTTTTCTTAAATATATTTGGATACCATCCTTACAAATTAAAGATTATTAAGTTACTTGAATAATTTGTTCCATGAATTAATTTAATTTTCGAAACAATGAATTGATTATCGTTTATTTCTTAATGTCTGACAGCACAGTAGCCTCATTAAATATTCAAATAGGAAATTATCTCTTAAAAAAGAGTGATCCTAAGAATTTTACAAGTAAATACTGAAATTCTAATGCAAAAACAAGTAGGTGTCTGTATTGGTTATCTATACATCCCTGTTTCAGCTCAAAATACTATATGGTAATAAAACTGAACAATGCCAGCTGAACGATAAACATTGCGGCAGTGGCGGAGATTGCGATATTAGTTCATTTTGCTTATTGAATTAGAGATATCACTATCGGTTCTATAGTTTGCTCTATGAGGTTATCTAAAACCCACATTTTCTCTTCCTCTTTAATTACATGATTCACAGCATCTCTCTAGTTATTGTCGTCAATGAGTACTTCATGAGTTCACAAACATCTTTCATTTTAAATGTTTCATTATGTCTAGCTACATAACCTTCCATTTTGGGCCCATATCAACTCTATGGCATTTAATTCACAATGGTATGGCGGCAAACGAAGCACTGTTATCCCACATTTCTTGACTATTTCATCAATAACAAACTTTTTAAATTGTAGCTCGTGATCTGAAGCAACCTAAATAAAATGGTAAATTAAATTTTAAATAGTAAATAAATTCCTTAGATGAACGGTGACGCTTATGGTTTATTACCTGACTAGCATCTGTGACCTTTTCGCGTGCTGTCAGACAATAAGAAACAGACTATAAAACAATATTATATTGGTGACAGATGACTGCTATTTTCTATTAAATCACAATCATTGATATTAATTACAATCAAATCGAAACTGGTACATAATATTGCCACCTAATACGATTAAATGTTTTTTATTGGTCAGTTGTTAGCCAAGGACATTTGAAAAATAATACTTTTAAGCTATATCAAAAAAGCAACGCAAACATATTTTTAAATTTTATCTGTAGATAATGTCGAGCGAACACTTGCATTATTTCAAAATTGATGATCAAGCTCCAGCTCCCAAAAGTCATCTTTACCTTGTAGATTCCTTTTCACGTGCCTTTCAATGTCATGACAATGCTGCTTTTGTGTTTTTCATGTAATTTTTATGTCGTTGCATTTCTATTCAGTTTAAGTTAGCGTCTACAGTAATTATAACGAGTACAGTTAATTGTAACTCGAAAATTTCTCAGTAGACCATTCCAGAGGGTCTATTCACTAACAGTGAGAGCTCCTACGAGAGGACACCAAAGTGCGCATGCGAGCTCTGTCGAAATTGCAAATTATTATATAGCCCGCATGCGCACTTTATAAAGTGTATACTCTCGTAGGAGCTCTCACCAAAGAATACACCAGCTCAACGGTGTATTCTTTGCTCTCACTGTTAGTGAATGGACCCAAGAACGTATATGACTGGGCTGGCTAGTTGCTAAAATATAATAAGCGTTCAACCACAACCAACAGTTCAAGGGAAAAGAACTTTAATTCCAGTGGGAGTGGTACTTGACTCAATGAAGAGCCGCATTTGCCCACTTATGGTCTATACTCAACTCTTCCGTTGCGAATTCACAAATCATAACCTCAAAAAACCGGCTGACCGTCTTTCTGCTGGTTACGAAATGTCACGGTACCGCACGGGGCACGGAGTATGAACTAATCAGTCCTTTTTGGCTTTTGTGGGCCAGCAAGACTCACTTTATCTCGTTATCAAAACAGCATTTTCTTAGAATTCAGCTGATTAGAATGACGTGTGGTAATTTTTGATTTAAAAGTTTAATTAACTCGTCTTTCATTTTTAGCCAATTCAAGTTAGAGAATTTAATCCTTTAAAAGAGCAGAAAGTTGATATCCTGGGAGTGTTCACCCAAAACTCCGACAAAACAAAAGCACTAGTATCTTTGGCAGTAGCATTGGAGACCGGTAGAAGAGTAGCCTGTGATATTGGTGACTCAGATCCAGAGCGAATGACACCGGCAAGATCAGAAGATTATATCAAGGAATTATTTAAGGTATAAGTATATTATGTGTTTTTTATTAGGGGCGGAAGCTGCTACATTACCGCTCCAAGGGCCACAAATAACTTCCTGTCAAAGTAACTATAGCGCCAATATTTTCGAATTATGACATAGCGGAAAAAGATTTGGATGTGTAGAAAACCAACTTTGTATAGTGATCATAGAAAAAATACATAAGAAATGTGCTTAAAGAGGTATTAAAGTAATTCGAGTTTGACGTATTTCCACAGATTCTTCAGTAAACAATGATAAATTATTTTCCGGTGTCGTAATGTAAAGGATTAGTTTGCAATGTGTTTTTTCCGCGTTTAAAGCATTATAGTTTTCAAAAAGTACATATAGAATATTGTAATGCAATAATCCTTTAACAACCATATGCTTATCAGATATTTGTTGTGCTCAAACTCTATGTACTTTTTGATACAAGCCATAACAAGGATTTGTGTATGTATTTCATTCAGTTTTTCAATCGTCACCCTGAGAACAATGATCTTTTACGACTCATAACATTTTGTAAACAATGTATTGTTATGGTTAGTGCAGAAAAATTGCATGGATTATCGTTACCTCGAATCATTGATAAATATAACGAAATAACACGCAAATGTAAATATTTACAATATAATCTATTTTCCTGGGATTGTTTTATAATTATTAATCTTACAATTTAATATTCCACTTCAATGACTTTATGCTGCACTATCATATGTTACTCAAGTAACTCAAGAAACAGTTCTCAGCCATTCCCGGAGCTACGATAAATATAATAAGCAATTTATCTTTTGCTTCTATTTTCAGGGTACCAATATTAAACTAAGCGTAATTAGTGATGAGAACGAATTCAAGAAAAGTTATCCACTTTTCGAGGCTGTAAATAGAGCAGCAAGTTTACAAGAAAGACACAGAGGAAGGATCATTTACTTGGAATACAACCCACCACAAGCTGTTAAAGAAACGTTATTTATAGTTGGAAAGGGTTAGTATTGTCCGAATCTTCAATTCTATATTTTATTACAATTTCTTTGATAATCCAGTATATTCAGATTATCGGCAACATTGTGCACTTGAAATCGATTTCGAGAGTGTATGCAATACCCTATACAGTCTGTGTGGTATGTGTGTTGCATACAGACAGTTATCAAAATGATTAGATTGCGATCGTGTACCATCCATTAATAATATTTTTATCATGTTTCTATTATCAATATTTTTGTATGATGTAAAGTAAAAATATGTAATAGTATGTTATTCTCCGAACCTATAATGATGGCTATTATTCACTATTGTGGCGCGAGTAGATTACTTTACGTTATCCACGACTACATAGTTTTTTTTATTTATGATACAGCGATATTGAAACAAAATATTTCATTTCTGTAGGAGTAACCATGGACACCGGTGGAGTTGACGTCAAAGTAGGTGGCGCTATGGTAGGAATGTCTCGTGATAAATGCGGAGCAGCAGCTGCAGCTGGATTTATGGCAATTGTAAATCTCCTACAGCCTAAGAACCTTAAAGTGATCGTAGGATTGGGTATGGTCAGAAATAGTATCGGTTCAAACGGATACACGACCGATGAAGTAATAACTTCCAGAGCGGGAGCAAGAGTACGTGTCGTAAATACGGATGCAGAAGGCAGGATGATTATGGCGGATATTTTGTGCAAGGTAAATTTAAGAATCGTTTTGTGGTACGTTTTTTCGATGTCACATCAAATTGGGTAATTGTATTCACACCATCAGGTAGTACTGCAGATAGAGGCAATGAACCAGCTTGAGACCCGTCAGCCTGTAAGAAAGATAGAAAGTCACTGATTCCTTATCTCTTCCACTCTCGCCAGATTCAAATTGGACATTCCCTTTCACACAACGGCCTATGGCTTGTTGCCTTGATCTATCTGTAGTATCTCTATGTTATGAACCGTTTTGTAATTGTATTGAGTGCTGAATAGTACGTTATTCTGATTAGGGGTGGTTCTTAAACAAATACATGAACATTTCCATCATCACCCCTTTCCAGTTGGTACCTATAGCTTTTGTACCTACTCTAATCAATAGAGATTGCGCAGTTAATGGTAGTTTTGCCAAACGATAACTATTCTACTTTTTTCTTATTCTATTGGGAATCAAACCACAATAATGTTTTTTTATTTAATAGAACAAGTAAGTAGTGAATTACCTGAACACGAAAGAGAAGAATATAGAGTACGTTGTAAAGTCATATTAGAAAAATCTATTCATTTGAAAAACAATACTACAAAAGCAGAACAAAAATCAATTAAAAATCTCAAAGAAGATGATTCTATTATTATTTTACCGGCTGATAAGGGCAATTCTACTGTGATTATAAACAAAGTTGATTATGATTTAAAAGTAATGGATTCATTAATAAATGGCCCTTATACTAAGCTACCAAATGATCCTACCAAATCAATTGAAAACAAAATTTATAGGACACTTTTCAAATTCAAGAACGAATTTGCTAACCGTGAAAGAACAATGTTAACACCTAAATACAGTGAACCACCACATTTTTATGGTTTACCAAAAATTCATAAACAAAACATACCATTACGACCAATTTGTAGCACTATTAATTCCCCATGCAGCAAACTATCAAATTATATATTAAAAATCATTGAACCCCTCACAGGACAGACAGATTCATACATCAAAAATAGCAATCATTTTTTAGAAAAATTATCAGATTTAAAGTTCAACAAAAGCCATTATTTGGTCATTTTTGATGTAGTTAGTCTCTTCACAAATGTACCGGTACAAAAAACAATAGAACTTGTCAAATCAGAATTAGAAATAGATCAGACCCTTACAGAAAGGACCAAATTGAGCGTAGCAGCAATAATAGAATTATTAAAATTATGTATAACAAAAACATATTTTCAGTTCAATAATGATTTTTATGAACAGAATTTTGGTCTTGCCATGGGCTCTTGCCTCTCACCAATTCTATCAAATATTTACATGGAACATTTTGAAGCCAAAATAGTGAATAATCAAAAATTAAAACCAATTGTCTGGTGGAGATGTGTAGACTACATTTTTGCAATATGGCCTCATGACATAGTATCCCTGAATGATTTTTTAATAAATATAAATGGAGGAGAAAAATCTATAAAATTTGAAATTGAAATTAACAATTTCTTACCATTTTTGGATATTCTTATCAATAAAACACCTACAGGGTATGAAACAAGTGTTTATCGCAAGCCAACACACACTAATAGGTATTTGAATTTTGAATCAAATCATGCTATAAGCGTTAAAAAAGGGGTAGTAAAATCTTTATACGATAAGGCCAGAATCATTTTTTCCAATAATAATCATTTCACAAAGGAGAAAACTCTACTGAAAAATGTTTTAAATGCCAATAATTACCCGGCAGAATTTGTAAATAAAGAAATCAAGAATATAGAATATAATTCATTGTTGATACCCCATAATAATAACAATAATATTAATAATTCAGCTAACATAATTTTTAAAAACTTGACAATACCGTATATTTAGGGGTTTGTCAGAAAGAATTAAGAAAATTGGTAATCAATTTAATATTTGAACCAGCTTTAAATCTAACAATACTTTGAAATCTATCTTAACAAAAACGAAACCAAAAAATTAAGAACAATCTTCAAAAAATTGCATATATCAGATATCTTGTGAATGCGACAAATTCTATTTAGGTGAAACATCTAGACCATTGATAGTCCGAATAAGTGAACATAAAAAATACATCAAAGATAGAAGTCAGGTATTTGTAAACATGCTTGGGAAGAGGGGCATAAAATTCAATGGGATTCGACAAAAATAATATTGAAAGAGCCCAATAATAAAAGACGAAAAAATCAAAGAAAGTGCTTTAATACAACTAAATGCAGATAAATGTGTAGCTAGTATTTCAGCCGAATGTAGTCAAATTTGGTTACCAATGTTAGAAAGAGAAATTTCCAATAATCAATTACCTGCGTTATCAGGATAGCATCATAAGTTTTTATCCAGGTTTTCTTATGATTTATCATTGGAATAGTTGTTAATCGATACACACTTCAATACGCAAAATCACCAAACTGAGTTATACATGTTTTGAAAACAAAAATAATCATACATAAAAAAGTAACAATAAACGCGTTTTATTAACAACATCTCCAAAATAAGCTTAAAAAAGCGCTATCCCAATAAAAACCGTTCCTGGAACGTGCACTTCACTGGATTCCATTTCTAGTAGACTATCATATCGTTAGAATGTCATAAAATAAAATATTTTATTCCACATTTTACCAGAGGTGTGATCTACTATGAATGGACCTTAATAACATTTGACAACAAAGCTTTGTAGTCTTTAACTTAAAAATATTATTGATTGTCTAGTTGTCATATTTTTTCGTTGTGTCAGATAGGGACCTATTTAATCTTGACAACGGTAGCTGGAACGCTACCGAAACGTCGAAATAAAAAATAAAAAAACATTATTGTGGTTTGATTCCCAAAAGAATAAGAGGAAAAAGAATAAGTAATGCCACCAGGAACTTACAGAAGATAACCTGTTTTATTCCATGCAAAATAGTCAAGATTTTATTGATTTTTTGGAGGTTTTTGTTGTTTTCTTGTTGAAGAGCGATTTAAAGCTTGGATAGACATTATTATGCTCAAATCTTTTTTCAATTATATATGGATTATCAATGGATGAGAATCGTAGGTACTTTGACAAATTGCATTATTATCAAAACATTCAATACAAGCGTTTGACGAAATTATAAATCAGCTCAATACTTTTTGGAAGGAGCCATCCTCCAATAAAAAAGCGTCCTCCTGGAATCTTATTATACAGAATACTTGTTATAATAAACTCTAGTTTTATATGTTTGTACTAATATGGATGTTAAATATTGTCACCTTGCTTTAAAAAACTAATAATTTATTGGCGCTTACAAAACTACTTTTTTTTCTATCGACTTATTATAGATGTCAATTCTTCATATATTATTCTAATTGTGGTTTATAATTATGGTTTTCATCACTGCCTTCCGCGATAGGTGTAGTATATATGAATACCAAATAACTTATTGATAAGGAATAATATGAAAGGTTACATATAAAATATCAGATATCTAGAATAATTACAGTTATTATCCTATAGTTATTTATAATAATTACCACTCCTTTCATATGTCAATGCCATCCGTTAGTTTCTTACGGTAAGATTTAAGTAATGAAATAACTCTATTTATATTAGAAAAATGCAAATATATAGTTTTTATTCAAAAAATATTGTTTCCAACAATAATTATTACACCCTGAAAAATACTATCTGAATTGTTATTATTAAATTTATTTCAAAGATTAACCACACCACACCTAAAAATATCACTCTATAAAATTTGTTGCTATATCTAATAAAATTGTATGTTCAATAGCAAGCAACATATAGCAAGAGACAAACGTGAAGGCGAGCCCGCCCCCATGCGCAGAAACTCATTTTCAATGTTACTTTCCACTTCAGTTAAATGCTCTGTACAGATGCGTATCATCCTCCTCCAATTCTGTTTGCGTTTGTCATTGAAACTAATTAAGGGCTTATCGTAATTCAATAGCTATTTAGTTGGGATAATCTATACCTGCGCAATTCGGCTGTTCACTGCTGCTCTCGCATTTTGGCATTTTGTAGCATTTTCCATGTTATCTAGTTCCATTATAGAAACATCTTGGCTTCTATTTAGGCTGCTGGTTGGCTGGGGGGATTTTAAGTAGTTGTAGTGGTTGTTTTATATCCCCTTCAAAATGCTCTATCCAGCAAACTTGGTTATATACCTGGGAACTTAATCTAAACGATTTTTGGAACAAATATTAAACAGTTCATATCAGTAAGTTTGTTTTTCCGGCTAGAGCAGAGGAATGGATTACTAACAAATTAAAAATGAAAGGCACATAGTCATTGCATGCAGATTAATTATGATTTATAGATCATAGTGCAAGGTGAAGGGAGCGCAAGACGAGACTAGTTGTATTTCAGAGTCGTACATGCACAAATTTTTGTCAGTTATTATTAATATATATATATATATATATATATATATATATATATATATATTATTGATTCTTTCTTCGGTATCTATTTCTCCCGCTACGACGATCTCTCCAGTGAGGTTATTTTTAACCTTTAAACTGGTGGCGATCTTCGCACAAAAATAGACTATCCATAGGGTATGTCCACGACAGTTGACAGTTGAAAGTTGACAATACCTTGGTGGTAAAACAATAAACACGATCAATAATTATCAAACGCAACTATTAACCTATATAATATATCATTAAATATGCAAACTCAACAATTAAAATAACTTTAAAAGTACACTGAAGCAAAACCAACTAAACTCAAACACGATCTATAATTATAGATTAACATAACCTCACTATTAAGTACCACGTGTTCTGAACGCTTTGTTTATTGTTTTACCACCAGGCTGTTGTCAAAATAGTTTGTGACGTCACGTGGACATGCCCTATTACCAAAAGTATTTTACGTTACTAACGCACTCAAACGTATAATAATGAAAATCGTGACGTTCTACAGTGCAACACAATGACACTAAGCATCCCTAATAACACAGTATTTACCTGGGACATACCAATAAAGTACTACTAGTGTCCCAATGTCTCCGACCCAGGTGGGATGTTCCTAGAATGTTTTTATTGGTACATAAAAACGATTGATAGAATGCAACATCAGTGGGATGTCCCTAGGATGTTTCTCTTGGTACATAAACATGATTTCCATAAAAAAATATACAACTCGTACAAACTCATTTGTCAATACTTGTAAATTGTCTTTAAACTTTAACAATGTTTATTAAATCTATAAATACCTATTAAAATATTGTTAATGACGGTGCTTCAACCATATATAATGCTTCAACTTTGCAGAGAGGTAAAAAGAAGATTATAAGAAATAGAAGAAGACTTAATTTGCGAAAAGTGAGGTTAAAAGTAGAAATGTGTTGAGTTTTTGTGGTAATAATAAGCGGTAACATTGTGTTGTGAGTTTTGTGGCTTACTTATGAAGTGAGTATTTATATTGGATAGTAAAATGGATAGTCAGAAAAAAGAAAATCATTAAATAAATATAGTTAGGGCTTTGAACGGCTGAAAAAAGGTAACAGCAATGATATTGACAATGGAGAACTGTCTACCAGTGGGTCAAGCGGTTATAATCATAGATAACATCCTCAGTCTCATTCGTGTACTTCTACTTCTTGTGCCCAGGATAAGGAAAACGAAATAACTTATCAAAACACACCGAAAAATCATGAGGAAAATGTTAATTCGAATAACTGGCAACTAAGCCTCATGGTTGCTAATACTTGTTTACTAATGTTTTATTTCTCTTTACCTAGTAGAAAATGTTACACGTGGTTTTTGGAAAATTTGGTAAGAAATGTGTAATAAATAGCTCTTGTTTCAAGAAATATTGAAATGTTTTATTTGCACCTAGTGATTCCACTTCCAGTGTATTTTTAGAAACGTTTCCGAGATGTTCCAAGCAAAGTACCCCGAATGTTCCTAGTAAATCCTATGTCTTCCTAAAAACATCCTACTGGGATGTTTGTTGTAGAACGTTGAAAATGATGACATGGCTGTTACCTGAAACATCCTAGAGATGTTTTGAGAGAAATGGGGATGTTGTTAGTATGTTTTTATTGTCCCAGATGGATGTTTCTGGAATTTTTTTGGGATGTTTCTGTGTTATTAGGGATACAACGACTGCAAACATAGAGAAGTAAAAATTAACCACTTCTCTATGGTTGCAACGGAGCATAAACACACGTAAAAAACCCACTACGCCAAGCGTAAGCTCTGCCTCAAATTATTGCAAGATGGAATGAATATGACGTTAATGGTAAGGTGGGCAACGGGCATCTGAAAAAAGCAATAGAGGCTTTGAGCACTGTAAGCACGGACATTTTTGGACATCAATAGAAGCCGATAGAATCGAAAGGGATGGAGGAAAGATCATTAAAATATTTTCGATATGAAATCATGTTTCACTTGTGAGGTACTGAAATAGTTATTTATGTACTAAGGACAAAAAGCTGTTATAGTTGAGTCTGTATATTGACAAAGTCGAGGCGTTGCCGAGACTAGCAAGCAACACTACGATACGATTGCATTTTAGATAATTTTAAGAACGAA
>CAJUYH010008100.1:13577-29681 GCA_910591685.1 Galerucella tenella | reverse complement strand
AAAAAAAAAAAAACATATATTTTGAAGATATAAATTTATTAATATTATTATTTTCATGATTTTTTTTATTTTTTTATTTCCATTGTCAATTAAAATTCTCTTTGTTGTTCTTGACATCACAGAGAACAATCCAAATTCACATTATCAAAGACTGCACATCATCCATTTATATTTTTGCTTTCTTTACCTAACATTTCAATTTATTTTAATTAAAAATAAAAATATACGTAAACGCATTCTATTGCTTTCGCACATTCGCTCTACAAACTTGACTCATTGATTCGGCACCATTAATCACGCTCAACCCTTTTATTTATCTATTTATCTTTGTCTTTGAGTCACATTCATATCGTCTCAATTTATAAAATACAAGAATATTTTTACTCAAAATAAACAAACAAAATAACGATTGAACAAAAACGGATTCGAAAAAGCAACACATACGTTCAATCATGGCGTATATAGTTCCCATGTTTCGAGTTCATACTAATATCTCTGTTATTCTCCTTTGCCCACAAACATTTTCGATGCAAAGCACGCGCGTGCAAAAAAGCTAGGCCATTTTCATAAACGAATTATCGAGTATTTTTATTTCTCTGCGTTTTCCATTAACTCTCTTTTACCTCTCAATTAATTTTATTTCCATTTCTCGTTTTTTTTCTCTTTCAATTTCCATTTCGCAAAAGCTGGATTCAAACCGTATCTGAAGATCTAAAGTTACACTTAATAATAATAATAAGAATAACTGAATTGTCACTAAATTGTCGCATTTGTTAATTTGTATTTTTGTCCATTCAATCAATTACTTTTCTTTATTTCATTTATTTATTTTTTCATATACGTATATTCTCTCAAATTGAAAATTATCTCGTTTTTTTTTCTGCACTTTATTTATCGTACAATGCCAATCGGGACACTGCAAACAGTCAATTTGTCAAATTTTATCCGTGGATTCATTATCTATTCTATGAAAAACTAAGAAAGGAAAGGGAAAACAAAAAAAATTAAAAAATAAATAAATACTATAGAATCAAGGGCCAAAAAAAGAAAACGAATAAACCAACAGTTTATTTTGTTTCAATTAAAAACTCAATACGTTTTTATATTGCATAATAATAATAATAATAATAATAATAATAATAATAATAGTAATAATATTAATAAACGTTCGACTTAATTATCGACATTAGCGGTTTGCAACATGATTCATCAATTACATAGAAAATGTATTTTTATTTTATTAATTTTTATTTTTCAATATTGCGCACATGCAAAATCATCACCGCAGTCGATTCGTCCAATTAAAATGAATCTCTTGCGTGTACAATTAATTAATTAATTAAAATTTTTGTTTCTTCAGTAGGTTGGGGCACGTAGCGCGATTGCTATCATTTTTCTTTCTCTCACACGCTTTCTCTGACCCATATTTCATTTTTTTCATTTCTATTCTTCTTTTTTTTTTTTTTTAAATACATCATGCGATGATTAACAAATTAAAAACGTAAAAACATTAACAATACAATATAGTTTCCTTATCGTATAGATGTAATGTGATGGCAGTCTTGAGTCCTGGAAAGATGCTGGTGATTGTTTTTGCACGTTTGCTTCAGGCGATAATTCGATTTTTCATTATTAATTATTATTATTCATCCGTCGTACAGTTATCATCATCATCATCATCATCATCATCATCATTATTTTCTTCTTTTTCGATTTATTTTATTTCACTTTATAGCTTCCAGTTTTTTTTTATGTTTATTCGCAAAGTGATCTTGTTTTACTTATGGTAAACTTTTTTATGTGGCAGTATCTGAAAAAATAATTCAAAACCGAAAAATCTATTAGATTATATTTACAGATGTTAAAGATAAAATTTTTTATTTCTGTTCAATTGAATTTCCTAACAATATATTCTTTTTGATAAATTATTATGAATTGTTATTACTAAATGAGACTGAATGATTTGGATGAAAGCTTCAATAGAGCCTCTATAAATAAATATCTAGTACGCTTTGCATCATATATATATTTCAAAATGTATGCAAATATAAAAGAGCGGCAGCTGAAAAACTAATTTAAGTAATTTTCACCACTAAAACTGATTCACAATTAAATTTAAAATATTTACACACGCCAATTGCTCAATTCATGTAATCATTATGCATTGATTCACAACACAATAAAATTTATGCTGCACTTCTAATTTCCGAGCTTTACTCAATTCAATATAATATAAAATATAATTTGAAATAATTGTATTGATACGCACCCGAATTAGAACTACCTACGCCTCGATTGGCTTCTTCTTTTCCTTTTTCTTCTTGAGGAACGATGGTGTCCTTAATCCCTTCTTCTTCTTTTTCTCCTTCTTGGGTGATTCCTCGCTAACGCTCACGTCCTGCGACATGGAACCCTTAACATGGAAGGTCCCAACCATAAACACAAAAACCCTCATGCACATGCAATAGTACATTCTCCTATTTTTATCGTTTTGTTTCTTTCTATTTTAATTATTTTTACTGTTAATTACAAAAATAAATATTATTTTTTTTTATCATGCACGAAAGCGCGTTTCAGCATATGACACAAAAATTCATATTTATTTTCAATAACGTTAATATAAATAAATAAAATGATTGATACTTTTTGTTTTCTAAGACAATATATTATATTACTTGTTAATCAAATCTAAGATGATAAATGGATTGAATGAGATGTATTCAATAATAATCATATACGTGAATAATGAAAATGATGAATAGAACGTCCCACAATATCCAGTATATTTTTTATTTCATAATTGATGATATTTCCTATTTCACATATCATAAAGTCTGTGTGAACGAATATTTAACACATATGAGCTCTCAAAAACCACTACATGTTCCAAACAAATATTAATTCACAGTAATATAAGTATATTTGTTCTCAATTGTGTTAAATTTATACAATGGACAAATAAATATAAAAAATTAATGTGGGAGACACGAAGGGAATTTTGAGAACTGGTGAAAGATCAAGAGTGCCATATAATTAGTAAATAAGTGGCAGAAAACGCGTAATCCATTTTTGTTTATTGAATAATAAATTGAAAAATAAACGAACCTCCTTGCTGCTGTGAGAAAATGTACTATGATGCGCATCAGAATGATCACCATTTACCGTGTTCTCCCCTGTAACAAATAATGAATATTTAGTTTTTTTTTTATTTTACTTTCAAAATCACAATATACGCCTTGGACATTGTTGTTCTTTGAATTAAAAATTGTTAATTGAATTATATTAAGTTGAAATAAATATAATAAAGAGTTTAAGAAAAAAATGAAAAGAAAATAAAATAATGTATGTTAGATTATTGAGAAATGGAAGTAAAAAATAGTTAAAGACTCCCTTACCTCCGTGTTAATTATAAGCTTGGTGTTGTTCAATATTTTTTTTTATTCTTTCATTTTTGTTCTGTTTTTTTTTTTTTTTTTCAAAAGAATTCATGTCGACGTGCGTAATATGAAACAAATGCATGAAGAGGGCGGACAAGAAGAAGCCACAATAATATAGAGGAAAAAAAATAAATAGATAATAAAAAAATAAAATAAAGTTTCCCATTTACAGTGTTTTGCAGTCAGTGAGAGAATTTAGTACGTGATTACATTAATTAGTTTGTATGACAATAGAAATAATTTTATTTTATTATAACCTTAAATATTTATTATTTTGCACTGGTGGTAGAACAAAAGCAGTGTTTTTTAAGCTATGTACATTAAAAAGCAACAGAACCACGATTTTGCAAATTACAATGGTAATAATCCTATTGTTAAAAAAAAGAATAAAGAAAAAAATGACAAAGTAACGTCTACTAATTATGTTTAGTCACTATAAAAAATAAAAAAAATGGTTATGAACGTGAGAAAAAGGTCTTTTTATGAAATCAAAATAAAATAATAGTAATAATAATAAACATGAATGAAAAAGACATAACATATTGGATTCATCTATCCAATAGATATTACCAATAAATTTTGTTTTTAATTACGATGAATCACCCGCATCGTATATTATAATCGTTATTCCTGTTAGTCCCTAAAGTTCATATCTTTTTTATTTACAATATTCGTAACATCAGGCCATAAATCAGTACGAATTGTTGAAGTACAATGAGAGAAGAAAAAATTATTGTAGTTATAACTACTTCAATCGAATATATAAATTGCGTATTAAAATTAATAAATGCAGTGACATCAATCAATACATGCATAGTACATATTGGATTAAGTAACTGGCATTGTGCAGAATCTAATCATTTTATATCCCATGTACAAACGTCATTTGTTGTTCAATTCCAAGTTCAATAATTCAAGATAAATATTGAAGAGTAACATTAAAAATATAGATGTTTCGTTGCCAATGCGATTGGCAAAAATATGAAAACCAAAAAAAAAATTAAGTCGTGCATTAGCTTCATCTGATTATTCATTTTTCCCTTCACTATCAATTAATTTCAATCGATTCAGAATTTGGCTGACCACCCAGTGAATCAGTGAGAGATATTTTTGTAATTACTTCACACAATGTTGTATCTTCATATTTTGGTGGCGGTTGAAGGGGTGAAACATCCAAAGTTTCATATTTTATTTCTGCGCTAGAAATAATTTCACGCTCTAGCCGTATGAAATCTCGTGTATCCATCGAATAAGACATTAAACATGAGGGACAAGTGCCGCTTGTTTCCAATTCTATTTTCTGCTGATCAACCATATTCTGGTAAGACGTATCATCATCGATAACATAATTCTCGAGTGGATCCATTTCATTTTGCGCTGTGTCACACTCATTCCTATTGACAACTTGTCTCAAGCAAACGTCACATTTTTGTTCTATTTTCCTAAAATGATGTACTGGTATAACATTTAAGGATTTATCATCATTCTCCATAATTGATGAGATATCACCCATGTTCACTGTCGTATCATTAACAACAAAATCATTATTTGAAAATGAATCAGATATTTGAACATCGTCGGAAATATCAGCATTATACATTGTTTCACGGCCAGTTTCCGAATCACAATCGCTTATTATATATGTTTCAGCCTCGCTATTTATTCCCGTTGAATATTTTGATTCAATATCGTCAGTGTCCTCGCCACTCCACGCTCGCATATTCGAACTATTTCCTGTACTATTTTGAACATTCGTTGAACTGTCCGCTTTGCATGAAAAAAAATCTGGCATCGGGTCATTAGATTTATTTAATGAATCATCATCGTCACTGATGTCCACAACTTCAATATTGTTAGCAAGTGACTTAGGCGATCTAGAAACCTCTTCGATAAAAATAACAGAATCGTCGCCAGTTTGTGGTTTCGTATGAATCATTTCAATTGATTTTTCGCTCTCTGCGTCCGAAGGTTCATCTACTTCAGCGATCACTGCAAGCGCAGGTTTCTCCATTAGATTAGTATTAACAACAGTATTTTCACTGGGATCGTAGCGCAAGTCACAATTGCTGTGAACAGCTGTGGGAATATCGTCTACTGATTCGTACTCAACGAAAGACGATGCTTCAATATCATTAGCACGTAATTCATTCCAACTACGTTCCATTTCATTTTCATTTGCATCCCAAAGTGCTACAATTTCACTGTTAATATCGCTTACACTCTCCTCGGAATTCTCTTCATGCTCGCTATTGTCAGCACTTTGATATTCAATTAAACAAAAATTTAAAGGTTTCGATGGTGTTTCGATTTTTTCTTTGCTGTTATCAGATTTTGTGTCATTGTCAGTTGACAAAACATTCTCGCCCATTTCCTGTTCAGTTACACTGGTTATTTCTAACGAAATATTCCCTTCAGTCGATAAACAACCCTCAGCTGTAAGTGAACAAGCGATTTCATTCTCAATTAATAATTCCTCTCCATTTTCAGTGACATTTGCTGTATTGTTTGATATTTGAATTGAATCATCAATTATTGACGATTTTATATCATCCTCACGATTGTTCATAATGGTTTTAAAATTACTTACAAATTGTTTGATAAATTCACAGCGATTGATTGACATTCTTGCACTCCCTGAATCACTAGTATCTGATACAACAGTTGATTTATTTGACTCTGTGCCAATATTCATCGACGATTCACTCACAATTAATTTCAATTGATTGATATTTTGTTGGAATATTTCACTGTCGTCTATGCCCATTGACCTGTCATCTGAACTGAAGGATGCAACAATATTTCTCAATTCTTCGCTCATTGTTGTTTCATTCATAGTATTGTTATCGATATCATCGATAATAAGTTTTAGCTTATCGATGAACTCATCTGCGCTGGTATTTCTATCGTCTTGCAATTGATGAATGGTTTCGGTGGATGGGACATTTGAATTTTTTTTCGATTTATCATCTGCTGAAGGTTGGCGATCGTTTGTATTATCTTTACCGCTTGTTTTCATTTCTTTTATTTCAGTATTTGCACATTCTTTTGCTTTTTTCATATCAAAACTCTCGGATGATGATGCCTCAGAGACGATTCCATCGTCTTGCGTTTGCGATTTGTCAATTATATGATGAACAAGCTCATCAATGACAATGAGTCCGTGCTCATCGTTTGTTTGACTTGGATTTCCATCACAATTATCAATATTTGAATTAATATCCGTTGAATTCATAACGCCGTCATCATTATTTTGCTTTTTGCTTATTTCGACAATGGCGCAATCATCTTTGCAGTCGATTTTTTTGTTATTTTCATCGAGAATAGGTGAAGTACCAACATTTTCTTGATAGATATCGATACTCTCGATATTATTCACGATATTATCAGTATTTGTGGCATTAGCCAATATCTCATGCTCTCCCAACCCCGCAATTATTTCATTCGCTGACGTAGCAATAACCTCATGAAATGGAATTTCATTAGATTCTTTGAGTTCAACAGCCGTCGAATATGGAAGTTGCATCATATCAGAACCTTCCATTAAACAACTTGCAGAATCATCATCGGAATGTTCAGATTCTATATCATTTTCCGTGTCCATTTCAATTGAATTGTCAAATAAATCAATTGCTTTATTTAAATCCCAAGCAGTTGCAATATCGCCATTTGCATTTGATAATGTATCGTCCCAAATGAACGGCGAAACTTCATCATGAAGACTGTCGGGTGTTAAATTTTCAGACGCAACAGGATTTTCTGAGAACAGACATTGTGCACATTCCTGGCCACAATTATCATGTTCGTTGTCAAATACATAGTCGTTTTCTAATGGCGGTGTCAAACTGTAGATCATTCTCATGTTTGTTGAGCTCAAATTGTATTTTATTGATATGTCAGTGTTGGGTAAATGTAAATTTGAATATCGAAAAGATTTTGATGGTGTTAAATTTCCATTTATACTATTTATCATTTCAGTCATGCTATCTTCACGCTGAAAATTTTTGGATATTGGTGATGAATATCGCCACGCTACATCATCGTTCATTTCTTTGTGAAATGAATTTGCTAAATTATCAATCGATTCATCAAACAACCACTCATTATCATCGATCTCCGATAATTTTTGTTGCTCATCAGTACACTCATAGTTCATTTTCAATGCTGTTCTTTCTACGACTGTTAACATACTCGCCATCTCTTCAGTTGAATTCATATCGCGTTCAGGAGAACTTATATGGCCTTCAGTGTCAGTCATTTCAGTGAATTTCGCGTTATCAATTTTTGTCAATTTATCTCTATTGTTCTCGTTATTTGTATCCGGAGAGTTGGATAATCGGAGGTCATGTTCTATATGGTCATTAGACGATATAGGATTTCCGTTTTCATCTGAGGACTCACTGTCAATTTTTTCCAAAACCTTCATCTCTGTAAATAATTCCGGCATATTCTTAAGAATATTTCTCCTGACACCCGATTTATTTCCAATATTACCGTTTTCATCTGCATCAATAATTTCTGATGTTTCCACTGTTGGGAAAAATTTTTTTGCTACGGTAACTGAATTACTATCAACAAATGATTTCGATGATATTACACCAGGTTTACTTGTTATAACATTGCAAACCATTGAATTATTTTCATTCTCTTCATCGTTCAGTATTCTTCGATTGTTTCTGGCATTCGTAGCGGCTTCAACAAGCCGAGGACTCTTCAAATCCGTCGTATTAATATTTGAGTGCGTCAATCGTCGGATTTTGCGATGCGACAAATGAAGAGGTTTAAAATGAACATCGGCTAAAGTGCATGATCGTTTTCTATATTGACGATTCCTGTTTTCACAATCAATACTTTCCATATCAGCCGAAGTATATTTTTTAATGAGTTCTGTAACTCGACCATCATTTTTTAATTGGGAATTTAAATTTCGCGATGGTGATACAGGAGCTGCAGAAATAAATGTTTTTTCGTCATTTATTGGCTTGGCTAAAAATCGCTGGTATGTGTCGTGACAAGTGTTTTTATATTCAGCGTATCGTTCATCATAATTATCGTAAAATGCACGTCGCTTAGTGATAGAATCATTTGGTTTTATTTCGGGACTAGGCAATTTTATAATTCTCGTTGGTGTCACTGCCATTTTCCGTAGATTCATACACTTGGGAAAAATCGTCGTTTTTATCACCTCCATGTGAGTTTCATTGCAGGAATCGAGACGCCATGAACAGTTATCTTGAAGCCCGATTTCTTGGCTGCCTCCACTCCATGGGTCATCATCTGGAAAATTACATTGTCCAAGCACTCCTAAATGTGACCTTATTTACAACACATTGACACATGGATTGTTCACTTTTATTATTTTTTTTTTCAACTGGCCGGCTGACACGGACGTCAATCACTTCACAAACCGCTCGCACCCACATACACAAATTATACAATATTATGAAGTTAATTAAATTATAAAATTATGAATGGTGGAAAGTTATGAAAGACACGAAGCAGACATTAAAGCGTGCACCAAAAGCAAGGTGCGAGCGTTTCATGATCATTTTGACAAATAATAGAAGCGTGATTAGGATGAAGAATGAAATAAATGTTTGTGTGCTTGTATATGTTAGGGTGGAAAAAAAAAAGAATGAATAAACCATTAGATTAATTAATGAATTTAGTTTGAGACAGGCATCTCTTTGCATTCAAACTCACCTCGTTCATTACGATTATTGTGTGGTTCAATTGCCGAACGTCGCATTTCATTGAGAAAATCGGTGGTTGCGTCCGCTATTGAATCAAAAACAGGAAAGAAAAAAAAATCGTGCAAACATCAAATTATATTCCATAGCAATAAATAAATAATAGAAATATAAAGAATAATAATGGACGATCAAACTACATAGTGTCATATTTCTTTTTTTCTCGTCGCGATTCAATTCGAGTTGACAGTTGTGTCTCACCTTGAAATTGATGTCGTGTTACAACGGGAACACGACAAATTTGTGTATAATTTGGTGGTTGCTGTAAAACCGCAGGAGTTGCCACCGCCGCACCCGCTACCGCATTCACCACCACCGGTTTTGGTATATTTGTATTTGTATCATGCCCATGCAGCATTCCTAATTCGATCATGCATTAAAATAAATCGATATATGTGTTTCAATAACAAACAACATACCGAATATTTAATGAAAGAAATTATGAAAAAAAAAATTTTTTTCATGCATTAAAATAATTGAATGTGTAATTTACCATCACTAAGAACAATTTCTGCTTGACTTGGTGCAGGCACATGTTTCTTTTCTATCCGCAACACACGTGGTTCTGTCAATATAAAGCGATAAATAAATTAAATATTCATATTTCATTAGATGACAAAAATAGTGATCAAATGAATAGTAATATTTACCGTCTCTGCTTTCCTCTTCCGTTTCTGATGTGATAGAAACTGGAGATTGAATAGGACTTTTGGCAGTGCTTGATTCATGAGTTGCTCGACTGATATTAAATGACGATAAGGCTTCCGATTCCGATTGTGATTCATCGTCTATAAACATTTATAATATGAATTGATGAACCAGTTGATTTATTAATTAATTAATATATCAATCAAAACTGTCGTCTTACATGGATCGCCCTTAGTTTTACGTTCGACTTCTTTCTTATATTGATCAAGTTCTTGATCCGTAATAGCGTCAAATGGATTTTTGGCATAAGGAGTTTTGTAGACCATTGCATTGTGTTGGAATCCACGTTGAATTATTCCTTTACTTGCAGCACCAACTAATACAACCTGCTCACCAGTTCCACTAATAGTCGCATCCTTAAGACAATTGAATTCAAATAATAAGGATGCAAACAAGAAAATATAAATAGTGGTGAAAATTTCCCTTTTTTTTATTTTTCCAAAGATATTATACCTGCAATTTCTTGGCCTCCTCCCACGAAACACCTTCTAAAATGTGTGATTGGGGCCCTGCTGAGATTTTATCTGCTCTGCGGTAATCCTTAATCTATTTGAAATTGCGACGAAGAATGTGAACATATGACGTTGGCAAATTGTAGATATTTCGATGACAAAAAAAAAACATTTGATCCCATTTTCTTTCTCGCTTTCAATAATTATTTCTATTATTTTGCTTACCTGTTGTTGCAACGCCTTAAACTCCTTTGGATTAGTGTTCTTCGGTACGAATTGTAGTGCACTCTCGATCCTTACTGGTGTGCTGCTATGAGTTGGCGATCCGTCTGACACCCACTGCAGACAAAACCAGAATTCGTTATAGACGACCCAATTAACAAAAATTAACTTTCTTTTTTTTCTTTTGTATTAAAAAGCATGTGGCAAAGCCGATTATACAGAAAAAATGACTCGACGGAATGTGTGCCTGTATCATTCTATTTCTCGATGGTTCGTAATAAAATTTTTTATTATTATATTAATTTTCAGTGTAAAATAATTAAATTAATAAAAAATCATCGGGTCGACAAATCTGGTTCTGTCACAGCAGTGGATGTATATTATCAAAGCCACCGAGAAAAATATCTTATTGATGACAAACAGGCACACATTCATTCAGAATTATATGTTTGTAGATAAATGATTGTCTACAGATGCGTGTGACGCGTGATGAGAAACAATAACATGAGTAAAAAAAAAAAAATGATAAATTAAGCTGTGAAATGTAAAAGAATCGGGGGAACAACGAATGAATTAGTTGAATAACTGAGGGATTAATTGCCACAATGTAAATCACCCGAGTCGATTAGTGGATATTATTTTTAATAAAAATTCAGTAATGAATACGACAGATACGTCAAGAAGATAATGCTATCGATAAAAAATAATTGTGAAATTAATGATAGTACCCATATTGTATGAAAATGATTGACTGACGAATATAAATCATTATTGATGTGAAAGACAATTAATTTTTTGTGCGTCGATGAATGAACTCATGACAAAAATGAGGAAAGATAATAATGAAATTTTTTTATGACCCATGCGCGTAGCAAATGAAAGCACTTGAACTGAACCCTAAAAAAAGATAGTGACAAAAGAAATCACTAATGTAAAATAGTAACCAGCCAAAAATCTAGCGAATAATTATAAAAATAGAATGAAAATTGAAATATAATTATAGACAACTCAATCCAAAGTTTAAACAGCCGAGTAAATTTTGTGATTGCGATTTACCTCCTCTGCGTTCTGATCGATCCACTATAAAATGAAAAACAAGACAAAAACAAAATGGGCAAGATTAGACGAGAATCAAAAATCTTGGTTTAGTGATTAATAAAAAAAATTAATAAATATAAAATAGAATAAAAAATGAAAAATATATCGGTAAGAAAAATTGAAAGAGGCTCGAGAGAAAAATAAACCAGGGTGTTTTGTATCTTATTATGTATATGTGTCCTTAGTTCGAATACTTCCACACCACATTCATACGTTGCATGCCCTATTTACTAAGAAAACCAAAATATTTCCTCCTTTTTTTTGTTTTCGTTGTTTTCATTTTATTAAAATCATTCATTGATCGTTTTATATTTTTATCGGATAGCGGTTTGTACCTTTATTGGAACATCGATAAGCTACAGAAAGAAATAAATGACAGTGACATCTTACGATTATTTAAACAACGCCGCACCTGATGCGTTCTTAGTTTTATTACTTTTTCCTCATTGATAACACTAAGTGAAAAAAAAACTATGATAATAAGAACGAGGGCTATTTCTCATTTATATATTCAATGAATCGACATTTTCGTCCAAGAGAAAAATACATTTGTAAAAGAAAAAAAAATTATGAACAAGACGTAAATAAATTTACGTATGTATGCGAATTAAATTAATCTGGCACTTGAGAAAATAATTGCAGTAATGTATCGCGTGTGTCAATTATATTTTACAAATAACAATCATTGGAATGTTTGGAATTTATCAAAGATAATAATTTGCGCAACGGGAGAAAAAGTCTTCGCGCCAAAATTAAAATTGGAATGTATACACAATGATTGAAAAATTAATAAACATCACAAAATAAAAAATGACTTTAAAAATAGACTGTAAACGTTCGCACAATAATTCGCCTTTGAATATATTCTATATATATATATATATATATATATAATTTCTTCTTGTTAATCTCATAAGCCTAAGCTTTGATAGTAAGCATGAAATTTCAGATTATTTTGCGCAGTAATCTCATTAGTTAAAAACACGTAGACATTTTGAATAGATTATTATATCAAAGCATAACATATTTATGTATTTCATTATATAAAATTTGCCTTCGTTTACTTTGTATATTTTGAATGTCGATTATATAACAGTCACTAAAAAATTGATTATTTCGACTGTATGATAATTTCATTTAACGTTAATTATTTTCAATTATTCAATTGATGACAACATTAAGAGCTATTACACTCAGATAGATGAGAATTTTTTTCATTTAATATAACCATCTGCTCGATGTGTGGTAAAATTACGTTTATATACTCTACCACATGTACTTTGTTTTTTTCAAATCGTTCATTGAGTATAGAATAGTATATTGTTGACTAGTGATTCGATAAATTCATTTGTAAATTGTGTAATAAAAAAAACCTGGTGTATTTCAATCGCTATCGAAGAGAGACAAAAAAAAATAAAAAGGGATGCGAGCGATTGTAAAAATGGTAATACTATTATTTCTTCTTCTTTTTTTCTTCCCTAAACTGCGGATATATGTATATATAGGGATCATGACGGAAATGGTGTGTTTTGAAACGTTTCGACGACGACTGTATTATAATTCCCTAAACGCTGACTATAATCAAACTTGTTTTGCTCATTGGTAATATTCCGAACATATTACTCAGTTTTATTTTCAAAAGTAATGACTTCTACCTTCGTTATTTTCTTCGGATCAGGTGTGCCGGTTTCAAGTATTTCCACCTTTTGATAAACATTGGGTGAATTGAGCCAACGTGATCGATCCGCACCTTTTCGGCCGCCTTTCCATAATCTAAAATATTTCAATTAAAATTATATAAACAATTATTCAACACATATTATAATATATAGTCAATTAACTATGATTATTATGTACCCTTGTCTATAAAGTTCTTCTTCTTCAAGTAAATATCCAAGTGATGACACAGCTGGCGGTACTTCAACATCATTACGTGGTCGTGGAGGATCACCTTTGATCAATGGATGTGAATAAATGTAACCTGTACGAAAACCCTGTCAAATAAAAAAAAATAAATAAATAAGTCAGATTAAATTCGTAACTTATAAAGTAGAGCAATACAATAATATCAAGTATAATCTTACGGCATTGTCGAGCATTCTCATGAGTGCCTCAAATTCCGTTCTACCAATTTTCCAACGTTTTTCCATTTTTTCAGCCAACGCCGGTGGTTCGGTTATTGCACTAACAAAAGGCACTGGAGGTTTTCGCGATGCCTCAAATATCGCCTTTTTCGTTTCTTCCGACAATAAACTCAAATTTTCCAAACCCATTGGCATTAATTTCAACTGTGTTTCACATGCCAATACCGTATTATAAACATTATAAAATGCCTCTTCAACTGTTTCACCACAACACAAAGCACCACGATTAGTCAACAGCATGACTTTACTTAATGGTCCGAGATTTCGTGTTATTTTTTCACGCTCTTCAGGTTCAACAGTCTCACCAATGTATTGATGCGTTGATACATCACCAATTACAATGCTCTCTTGACCAAGTGGCAAAATGCCACATTTCAAGGAAGACACCGCTGTGACAGTGGGCGTTGTTATATGAATAATACATTTAATATCGGGTCTGGCTGCGTGTATCGTCGAGTGCAATTGAAATCTCGCTACGTGAACACCAAAATTCGTTGTTCCTTGCTCGACAATTTGACCCTGCATATCAACTTTGACCAGACTTGATGCTGTCACTTCATGATAAAGTAATCCATATGGATTAACGAGAAAATGCTCTTGATCTTGATTTAATCGTGCGGAAATAAGCCCGCCAACGCCTTGAGTCCAACCATATAAATCGAGCAGTCGAAACACCGCTGCCAATTTGCAACGTAGCATTTTTTCACCTCTTTCATAGCCCTTTGCTTCAACGCCACGTATATCATTAATAGGCACCACACAATTCGAGTCTGAAGATGTCAAAAATGAAGCAATAATAGTATTTGTTCAATTAAAAAAATGACAAATTATTGTTACATTATTTTTATATATTATATTGTTACTTACTTTTGAACACAGTTGAGTTGAATCGAGCGCCTTGTGCGCCCATCATGTCCGATATTTGCTGTAAAAATCCTGATGGACATGAGCCATCCTTCCATTGGGTTTCGATAATACGTTCCAATTCTTCTTTGAACATTTTTGAATTCATAATTGATTCAACACGCTTCCTTCGTTCCATCTCGCGCATATCCTATACAAGCGACAATGATAAATGTATTAATAGAGCAATAACAATAACAAACAGATTGAAAATGAAGCGGAAAATTCATTTGTAAAAATTCAATTCTTACTGCATCAATGTCAGCCGGTCTCATTTTACTTTTTTCCTCCTCTGTTAGACCATCTACCACGCCATTTGTATGAGGCTCGGTGAGTTCCTGCTGACTTATGTCCGCCATCCTCAGGCCTCCCCCAGTTAACAACGTCTGTAAACAAAATTGATGACAAAAACACTATTATTAATCAATACTGCACGTTAATATCATAAACAATACACGCGTTCACTGACGTCGTTACAATTGCCAACAATTTCAATCGTGTTCTCTTCATAATCGACATTAATATCTGAATTGTCAATCAATGCACTGACAAACGTTTGATTTAATATATTAGCAATCAATGTTACATGTAACATTGTCCAAAAAGTAGATAATAATTGGAATACAAGCAAATTTTATTACAGAAAGCCATAAAAACGTACGAAATAAAAACAAAAAATAATTTAATGCAAAAAAAAAATGGCACGCTTAACGGTGGAAAATTTTTATAATTTTTATTGTTCGTCACCGGTACATGTGGCAATAGTACGAGGTCGTACCAGAGCCTTTGAGAGACTACCAATGCGATAAGGACGGCTCTGGCATCTATATAACATGTATACGTTAGTTGTTACATCACCAATTTCTCATGTGCGCATTGTCGTAGCATAGACTAACTCGTTTTCTAAACGATAACACTTATTTCTAACGAACACACATTATTTGCTTATAGACTTTGTATTATAAACTGATGCAAAACTTCATCTAACCAACTGAAAATTAAAAGTTACAGTAATACGTTGGTGATATCGAGAATCTTTTATCGTAATTCCAACAAATAATGTTATCAACAACATATTGTGAAAAAAAAAAGAAAAATTGTTTATCACACCACAGACATTATCATTAAACGGTTCAGTGCTCACATATGGCATTGTTTTATTATACGAAGAAAACACGAGGGACATAATGTCTTCAATATCTCTTCCTCTACATCGGTGGGAGAAGATCAATTAATTTATCGATGTCAAACGACTCATGATGTTTTAAATCACTTCATCCAAAAGCTTTATACATATTTCTTCTCATTCTTTTATACACTTGCTCCCTCAACGTCATAAATTGCACGTTAATGAAGTTGACACTGTCATCAACGAAAAAAAAAAAAAAAAAAA
>CAJUYH010008100.1:0-13477 GCA_910591685.1 Galerucella tenella | reverse complement strand
CATTTTTTATTACTTTATTCATTCATTAATTCTTCATTTTTTTTTTTCCAAACGAATATTTTATTGTAACACAGCAGAAGCACCGGATATAATTCAACATACAACTGAATCATCAAATTAAATACATAATTAGTAAATAAATGTTATTATTGTCAGACTTGAAGGTTATTATAATAATGTGGAATATGGGAATTCATGGGTGCAGGTCAGTGTGTCGATGGGTTCCTACCTGAAATTTTTGAGGTTAAAAAAATATCTACCTGGCAACTACTGCTTAGCAAAAACGGATCAATAGACCGCTTTCAACCTAGCACGTGTCGCCACTACGCAATCAATCCACCACCAACTCTACTATGTCTTCTGTCCTTTTTATATGTCTCTCTCTGTCCCTTTCATGATTTCACTTGCTATATATCTACACATATACAGCTCCCTCGAGGTATAACCCCTCAAATAAAGCCTCCAACCCCAAAAATACGCGCCCCCTTTCACTCTATTTTGCCGTGGGCTTGCTGTGGCGCCAGTCTGGTTTGAATAAAGAAGAAGGAAAGAAAAAAAAAAAAAAAAAAAACAACACCCTTATATACTTGGATTGAAACAAAGGAAAGCACTCGTTAAACAGAGCAGAAAGTGCGAGCGAGATGTGAATAAAATGCGAGGAAATAGTTAAAAGAGAAATGATAAATTTCAAGTTGACGTTTTTGAATCATTTGAATACCTGTACAGTATTATTATTATTACCATTATTACTGTATATTTTATTTTTACTTGTTGGATTTTATGCTGCTAGTGAGAACGCGCATCACAAACGTCTGCAGCAATTAACATTGTTTTCAGTGTGCTTATTTTAATCTAAAGATATTATTTTTTCTATACGTCTTTGCATATATAGGAGTGTATATAGCATTATCTGGAGAAAAAGAAAAAAGGTGGTGGAAGCCGACGGACGGGAAAGTAAGGCAACGTGTGAATACGGCAATCACTGGCTTGGATTCATGTTCAAAAGAGAGAGACTATATTTAGACTCTTAATACGTAACCATTAATCACGATGCCATTAAAAAAAAAAAACAGAAGAAAAAAAAAATAAAAATGAGAGAATAAATCTGGCGAATTAAAGATCGTTCATTTTGTGTGGACATTGTTATTACCGTGAAGTCGTATACAATTGAACAATCAAATAATGAAACAACTATACAGCTGTGGACTTAATTATTAGTTTGTATAATATTTTTGCTTGTTTATTCATTTATTTATTTACTTCGTAATGTATAGAGTAAAAAATATGGAAATTAAAATATTCATTGCTGCATCCGATTAATCTGCCCTGTATGTGCGGCTTCGCTTTTGTCTCAACAAACGATATCCACCCTCATCCATTACCCTCTCACTCCCTCACTCTCACCCTCGTTCATAACAACAGGCGACTTTTATTTCCATTCAATCCTAACAAACTCCCTTTGTCGTTCTCCGAATGAATTTTGTTTGCTGAATCGTGCACTTTTCTAGATTCATTGGCATATCTATATATATACACATCAATATCATGAAACGTCACGTCATCAAACAAATAAATTTGTTTTTCTGCAACAGAGCACATGGTTGTAATCAATATCATCTTTATTTGTTCATCAGCCAATTCCTGCTATTGTTACTTTCAATTATAAAAATCGTGAAAAAATTCAATTCTTGATAATACAATACTGATTACAATTAAAAATAATTTCTTTTATTATGATTGCAATTGAATATTTATTTTAATATCAAACATATGCTATACATTAGATACCACATGACCACATTATTTATGTTCCCTGTTAACAATATACTATTTATATATAACTATCGTTTATTAGTCTCGAGATAGATTGACCTGAATAAATGTCATTACAGTAATAATGAAAAAAGTGGGTCAAATGTAATGAGAATTCATCAATATTTACATTATCCCAACTGTTTTAATGTTCGAAAATTTTATAACAAGAAAATAAAAATATATACAAGTTGCATATTGTCAATATTCCCGCGATTTCAATTAAAGTACCGTCAACATCATCTGACTTGTGTTTTTGTATTGTTGGAAAATAAAAACTAATCTGATGTTAGAAGATGTTCGATAAAAAGATCATCCATAAATTTATCCATGGGGCGAAAAAATAAATAGAGTTCACGCTTAAACGTCTGCGACAAATCATTAACTCCATGGCAATATAATGAACTTTCTCTTTAACACTTTGCTGTGTGTATTTCATTGACGTCGTGCTAATTATCAATGAGGAATGGGCCAAGTGATTCGCTGTTCGCATCCGTCTTACTGTCTTTGTGTGTGAAAGTTAAACATCATTTTACTTCGTAGTATAACAGGTTGTCGATTTATCTCCCAACTGTCTACTTAAAAAGTTTTATTTTATACCGTCACACGTGTCATTGTTGTATAATTTACAATTGAACATTGCAAAGTACATTCACTTCAATCATTATCAACTATCTGCGATTGAGAATTTCTTATTTATTTTATCTGTATCAATGTCTGTATAAAAATTTCAATTGGAGGTAATCGACGAGACGGTAGAGATGAGTGAAAGGCGTACGATTAGTCCAGCCTACTTTACGACAGACACGATTCGAACGAGAAAGAAACAAAAGCATGAAAAATAAATGAAGACGATGAGCGAGAGAGCGAATGAATATAAAAAAGATTCATGATGATGAGTCAGCGCTGGTATAAAGTCTGGCTCTTGATTTTTGCCCCCACAGTGCGCTGTTGGAAGATACGCCCACGATTTTCACGTTCTCTCTTACAACAGTACAAAGATAATTCCCGTGTGAGAGCGCACAATCCTATATTATATATTTATTTTTTATTTTCCGAATCTTTGCCAATATATTTCACGTGGCTTTTGCATCATCAGACGACTCGTCTGAAAATAGATCCAGAATTAATGAAATCATAAATAAAATATTTTTAATATTCTAAAAGTTTACACAATAAATTAATTGATATTGATTTTATTTACTTAATTTTTCTTTTTTGTTCCGGAATCACAGTGTTGACAATAAATAAATAACAAAAAGTATAAAAGAATGAATGAAGTGCACTACAGCAAGAGTTGCACCCACCCACGTGCATTAACGAGGAACGTTGGCGGCAGTCGTGAGTTACTTCAAGCCCAAAGAGGTTGAAGGGTCACTCGGTTGGGAAAATTGCGAGTCGCGTCACACCACACATGTATACATACATAAATACATATGTATTGGTGTCATGTAACGCACATGCTGCGAGTGCAAGAAGATAACTTTATATTCCTTATTCTGCTCATACTCATTTTCATTCTCCCACGTGTTTCAGTCACATTAGAATAATTATGAGTCGTGTGAGAGGAATAGAGAAGAGGACGAGCGGTGATTTTCATTATGCATAAAAAAAATAAAAATAATTAAAAAGAATTCAATTGAAATGTTTGAACATAAAGCACAAAATGCAATTAAATAAACGAACAAATTATGATGAATTAGTTTAACATGTAATATTTTTCAAGGGCAATCGATAATTGATAGCACATACAAAACGGAAGTAAAGTACGCGACGATGGCAACGTTGTTTTAACCGGAAGTATGGCAATTAACCCGAATTCGTAGCTTCCTGGTTCGCGCGCGGTCCCTGGCCGAGAATATCTACGGGCTCTGTATGCAACTGTATACATACAAGCAACACCAACCATATTACGTATAGTTGTGACTATCTGTTGGTTTCCAACGCGGCGTCGTCGGGACGCCAACACATTATTGATCGCGATGATTTGAAAGCGTCGGTGTGTCTAGTAAACACCAATATTACATATAAATTATGTGTGAAACAAAAAAAAAAAAAAGATTTATACAGTAATTAATATAAACAGCATGAGAGGGAAGTGTTTTAAATATTATTCCGTATTTTCATTCTTTCTTTATTATCATCTGTATTAATCGAATAAAGAAATCTTACGCACAATTACCCACGTGGAAAATTTTTTTATGCAAGAGATAATTAATACACGAGTGTGAAAGCATCTTTGTATTTATTTTGAGGTTAATTATTAAATTGTTATTTTATGATAGTAATCTTGATTATATTCTCTTTAACAACAATGAACCGAAAAATAAAAAAAAAATAAATTAAGGTCATGCTGTTCTTTCATTTTATTTATTATTATTATTTTTTTTTCTTGTCTCTGTGTATTGAAGTTGAATGCATGATCTCAATGAATGGTTGAAATAGTAAATTGAGATTTTTATGTCATTGTGATGTTGATTATGTAAATTGTTATATATGTCACTCGTTGCCTTGATCGAATGACCCAATGGGTTTGGCTCTTTATCATTTTCAAACGATCGTTAATTAAATACGCACCTGCTTTGATTGTGTCATTAAAAATTATGATAATAGAATAATAACAAATGGATATAAAGATTGAGCATAACTAATTGTATATATATTCATGTATATTGAAATTGAGTTCTTTGACCTTCTGTGAATTTGGTAATCGTCATTTGTATTTAGTATATTATTTTTACATTTAATTTTCTTGTTGGATTTATTTTCAGAGCTACAAGAACTGGAGAATTCATGAAATGCAAATAAAGCTAATCGTAGAGTTGCAAAAGAGAAAAGAGAACAAAAAAAAAAAAGAAAAACGAAGAAGAACGAAAGCAATAAATAAAATAAAATTGTAAACCACATACATTCCAAGTTTAAAATGTATTTTAATCCAAACTAAAGCATTGGATATATTGCTGTACACGTGAAGGGAAGTTACAACTGTTACGGAAATGGGATGAATATGTCAAGAACGAAGAGGAATAGAGATACAGGGGAAGTCAGTTATATCAGTTAAATACGGTATGTTCTAAAGATTTATAATGCAAGTAACTATTTTTATATGGTCATATGGCACATTTTTCATTACATTAAACCTCAATAATCAAATTATATAGTAATAATAATATATAATCGTTATTGTAATAGAACTAATTTCTACATTTATCATAATATATATTTTTTCTTTCTCATTCATCGATTGAATATATATAAATAAATAATTAATATTTTACGTACTGTATCACTTTGATATGAATTTATCACGCACGTTTCTCGGAAATTTGTACATGAATTACTTTCAAGCACGCCAAAAAACCACGAGAAGCGAGAAAATAAACAGAACGCGAAAAAAAAAAAAAAAAAAATGTTGTTTGATGTGCTGGTGGAAGTTGAAAGCGTAGTCACTACATTGTAGTAAAGTATAATTTTGTCATGGTCGTTTCTAATGAACAAAAAGGCAATATTGAAGGGGAGAGTATGGAAAATATGTGTGGAGAGTGTGCACGCGAGCAAATATCTCTGTAATTTCCTTTTCGTTATATTTACCGTATTTCACAATGTATAAAAAAGTAATTGCGAATTGAAAAAAAATAAATAAATAAATAAATTGAATGAATAAATTTGTAAAATATTTACCGTGCAAGTAAAACATATTTTTAATTAATCAACAATAGCAACAAACGACGAGAATAAGAAACTTGACCTTTTTATTTATCACGGAAGTGAATAAAGAAAATGAGATGGGAGAAGGTCGAGTTGCAACAGCTGCATGATGAGATTTCACAGGATAAAACTCATCATTTTCTTCTGACTGAATTTATATTGTTGTATATCCTCGCGAGATCATTCATCACGACTTCCAATTAAAAAATAGAGAAAAATATAAATGTTTTTATTCAGTTTTTCTTCATACATATAGAATGTTTAATAATTTATTTTTTTTTTTCACTGATTCACAAGTATCAAGATAAGTGAATTCCCTCGGAAGCACGTGCATAAATTGCACATGCAGAAGGCAAACTGAACCAGTCTGCATTTTTTTCTTTATCCATAATTCCAACGATAGTCGCGTGCTGCGATGGTCGTTAAATACATATATATATATATATATATGTACATAAAAAAAAAACGCTATAATAAACATTTCCCCCCTTTGCTCATCCTACTTGCTCTCACCATTCCATAAATATACCTATACTGCTTCAAGTCTGGCACATTGTCATCACATAAAAACCACCCCAACTATTGCTGTCATATCACGACAAAAGTATGACGTGAAAGCGCAACATTCAATTGCTCTCTGTGGACTCTGAATGTCTAGTCGTAATCGATCGACTCATGTATTCAAGTGGAATGTACTTCAAATACTTCCATCTTATTCCATCCATTCCAGAAAAAAAAAAAAAAATGATAAATATTAGAAAGAAAACTGTTCCTATCATTGGACCCGATCTGTAAATGATAAGAGATAAAATGTCAAACCATTTGAGATACCTATATGTCATTCTTACACGATTTTCTAACTGCACTCGAGTCAGAAAAATGTGAAAAACTCTCAACGTGAGAAGTCGTCTACTGCAATATATATATATATATATAGAGTGGCTGAAAAGTCTCACACCAAGGGATTATCTTTGAGACGGATAATTTGCTATCTGCAATTGATAATTGAAACGGATGACATTTACTTTAAAATATGCAGAATAAAGTCACATTGATCGTCCTAGAATATCATAACTTTTCCTCTATCCGTTTCAAAGATAATCCCTTGGTGCGAAACTTTTCAGCCACCCTGTATATGTATGTATATGTATATATATATATGGATGCATAACCTCTCTACTCTTGTCAACTCGATAGTCGTATCTGCAGTAGCCACCTCAATTTTTTTTCAGTCTGATGGATTCTACTCTCTTTGTATACCTCTACACATAAATATATATATATATATATATATAGCTATATATACTTTTGTATTTCTTGGTTTTTTAATACTGCCCAGACTATCTCGCCTTGTTAATTGGAACATGAACCGACGTCGGTCTCAGGAAGTTTTACCACGCCATAGACCTCAATCGATCGATACTTTCCGACTGGCTGCGGTTAAAAAGTCCATTATTTATTTCCTCTTTGGCTTCAGTCATTTCTCACTTTTTCATCAATTTCATTAATAGTTCTGATAGTAATAATTTTTTCATAAATATATGGATAATGATTGACTCAGAAGACCGCATAAAAGATATTGGATAGTGGATAAAAGTAATTGATGAGAGTATAGTGGATACAGATTAAATATAAATTCAATGTGTTTATATGAAACGACGAAATCAACAGAAGCCTTTGAAAGTACCAACTAACTCGTGTGCCAACCAACTCTCAAGGGATTATACTCTTGCTTCAAGTACAATGACTTCGTTCACTATTCCATTTGCCAAGTGACAGTGGTGAGATATTTTATAAACTCAATATATAAATACTCAGCCAATACATTAATTATAAATGTAAATTTTTGTATTTATTATTGGTAAAATAAACTGCCCAAACGATGGTATAATCTAAATTGTTATTTTTTTTTCTTTGGCTTGGTATAAAGCGGTCTTTGAACTCTGTTATCATTGAAAAATGGAATGCTGATGTCTCATATCCTGTTGCTATTACGAATTATCGTCGAGAATTTATGTATCAATGAGTGCATTCAGAACAAAAAGCTATTTACACTTGTGTAGTACTTTTTTTTTCTTTCTCTTCATTACAAACATTTTTCACATATTTATTTCACTAAATTTGAAGTATTTTTTACGTTTGGTAAATTTCTCACTGTGATCTTACTGTTTGTATTTACGAATTCCATGAATTGAGTTTCGGACAGTGTTGATTTTAATTTGAATTGCATCAATGCTGTATTCTATATACTACCAACAATTTCATACTCGAAATATCAATTAAAGATTTTTCTTTCTACCGTCAATTCACTTTTTTTTTTTTCATTCTCTCCTCGTCTTAACCATAAGTGTACGAGAAATTAACGATGCAATCAATCGATATATGAGGCGCATAATCATAGCCGCGAATAATGTCGATTTACCGGTGTTATCATTGGAGTCTCATATTACTTCGCTTCTGCTGTGCAATTTGATACGCCAGCTATAACGTTATATTATCGCATTACAGACACACAGAAGACAAGGTGCATACATAAAGAACAAAAAAAAATTAAAAGTAATACCAACAACCAGCCTGGATGCGTCGATTCAAATTCTCAACGAATCATCTGTATCAAATACAAGTCATAGTAATTTTATTCATCCGCATGTCAGCACATGAATAAAATTCAATTTTCCATTCTATTGAAATTTATCACGAAAATACAAAAAAAAAAATTATTTTAATTATGATATCAACAATAGAAATTGAAATAAAAATTGCTGCCCCTAATTCATCAATGTACAATCATACGAACTACTTTTAATTCATACATCAGGCAACAAAGAGAAAAAATAAAATGAAAATATATATATAGTAATAAAAAAAAAGTGATAAATGCAATTGCCTTTGAGTTTATCTGGACCGTGAAATGCTTTGGCACCATTTCAAAACGTTAGTTGAACATATATATATATATATATATATAGTCTCAAATAATTTCACCATGGGAATTTATTTGAATTGAACAAAATATACGTATGTTTTTTTTATATTGATTTCCGAATATTTTCCACAAGAAAAATAAAGTTGTGTGTGAATTCACTTTAAATTCTTGGTTAAACCGCCTCTGCCAGCGATTATCCAGTTGAAAATATCGTTCGATATGTGCAAAGAGCTCCCGTAAGCTGCTCACTCATCGACAAATATCTCTGTTACGACGATAGATATATACAGAAGAACAAGACTAGGTCACGTTCATAGTAGCCGAGAGAGTGTATTTATAGATTGCTTGGTATACACCAGCATCCCTCTCTCTTGTGTATATTATTACAAACCCTATATTACTTACAACAAAAATTATTTCTCTGTAATAATTTTAATTAACTGTAATATTATCCTGTAATATAAATCTGGCATTTATTTTCAATATATTTCCATGAATAAATTGTGTCAATATTTTCACTGACATTCTTATTTATATTAATTCTCCAATCAATAAATAAATCAATATTATCTATAACAGTGCGTTCATTATATATATATATATAGAATGAAAAAGAGCATCAGTGAATTGATAAGAGAATAAGAGAATAAAAAATAATTGACTAGTTAATAGCCGGTCCGGGTAATGAATTTGCCTTTGAATGTGAAAAAAAAAATAAATACTAATTGTTTTTAAAGTCATTGCGAATAATGATTCATCAGTATTTTGAGACACTCACATACACATATATTATGTACATACAACCACTTTTTCATCATCTAATGAACGCAAACACAGTGGCAATACATAACATAAACAACAATTGCTATAATGTTGCTCGCAGTAGGAAGAAAAAAAATTGCGTTATTTGAAAAAAAAAAAAAAAAAGTTGATGGTGATGGTTGCGAGGACGATAAAAATACCCGGAAACGTTCAGGTACCGTATAGCGTTGGTTAAAAGGTGAATGCACTCAACTCTTTTGCTGCTGCCCATGACAGAGAGTAGCAAGACAAAACTCAATGAACGTAAATTGCCATGTTCGTTTTTTTTCACGTTGTCAAGTATATACTTTATAAGCGTGGAATAATTCTTGTCACCCTCTCCCCTCTCACTTCCTTCACTACCAACATTTCACACATGTAACCGCTATATTGTTTTACGCAATTTCCGAGGAAGAATGTAGCGTGCGAATGGAGAGAAAAAAAAACGCGCAAATTACCCAATGTAAAAATAAAAAATAAATACATAAATTGAAATTTAATTTTTTTTTTTAATTGAGATTGAAATGGAGAAAGAGAGGTCATGTGGTTCAGTTGAGTTTATAACCTGAAACCTCCTGTCAACGGATTATGGTGAAAAAAAAAAATATATATATATATATAGGGGAAGAGGTTTGTATAGTATATTATAACGGATGCACTTGGTGTGCTGGGACGAGCTTACTCACACACAGTTGTAAAAGACCCCTTTCTCTTTTGACTACCTGCTCCTTACGCAATCCACCAGCTATTGGAGCATTCACAATTCACACACACACACGCGTATATATATATTTATGTGAGAGCAGTATTTTTACTCACACACTACATATGCAGTCTTCTATTGTGAAATTCTCGCACGAGAACGCACACGAGATCCCCCCATTTTTTTTTATATTCACCATCATTTTGCAAATCCCGTTGGAATACGACTGAACTATAGATATTTGTATAATGTATACACACATATATGTATATATATGTATATATATATATATATATCAACCATAATTTCGAAATAACCTCAAAAACTCCAATATCCCATTGAATAAATATAAAAATAAATCGAGTGGTAATAAAAATGAAACAAAAAATTCTGCATCTATTTTTAAATTGTCAGAATAAGAAAAAACAAAAAAAAAACTTCCTGTTTTTCACTGTACAAAACAGAAATAAATATATGAATTTCAATATCTACCGCTTGATATTGGACAGTGATTGTATTCATTTTACATATCAATATGAAGAACTTGTACGGTATTATTGGGTGAAATTTATCATGTAACGATGAAAGTGTGACCTTCAATAATTATAATACTAATTTTTTTTGTCCATCGTTAATCGAACGAAACAAAAATTGAATGCTTAATGCATAATTAACTTTTTTTTTATTGACATTCATAACTGTTGGTACGTGTGTGCATTGTATGTATATATGTGTATACATATACAATATGACTCGCCCATTGGCTTGTGGCGTCCTGGTGATGTCACCGTTTAAACATAGAGATTATCCTACGCGCGCGACTATATAACAAGGCGTCGTCGTAGTGAAATCGCCGTTGCCCGCTCGTATATATTCACATTTATTTCCTATTCTCATCATCGCCAACCAAAGTACACCACTCTGCCAGTTTATGCTCACAATAATACCTCAATACACGCACAGATATTGAAACGAAATGAAAATAATGACATCACAGAAAAAAAAAAATCATTTAACAGTGAAAAAACAATTATAATAAATAATTCTCTGATTATTTCTGTATCTCAATTGCATGGAATGTTTGAACATTAATTGCCACATATTTCTTCACACAAAAGTGAAAACTATCATTAATATTGTCATGCGTATTTATTCAATCAATTAAATATTATTTATGCGACTAATTTAACTTATATTTTTTCATTAATTCAATTATAAATAAAATTCATCTTTCATTATTTTTTTATTTCATTAATAGTTCATGTTCCATGGCAAATGGGTATATGAAGAGAGATTATAAATATACATATTGACATCACGTTTTCGAAGGTCGCAATTGCCACTAAAATTCTCAACATCTCTCGCTAACTTCAAAATTACTCCTCCATTCATATACGTATTTTAATTTACAGATATACATGCCTATTTGCGATTATATCTCACGATATCTCATCATCAAATCATTTGCACGAGCGATAATAAATAACATGATGATTTTAACGATTAAAACATTTTCATTCCCAACTTTTTTCAATAAAAATAAATTATATCTCATAATTTTTTTTCAATTTATATAAATCTCACCAAGTTGACAATCTTGAAATAAAATTAATTTCCTCACGGCAGAATTAACACACTACTTTCGCTATAGCAGCGTAATAGTACACACCAAACCAATTACTCAAAAATAATAACAATAATAAGAACAACAATCAACAGAATTTAAAGTGATCACAATTTTTTTTTGTTCCAAACACACCTCACTACCAGCTGTAAAACTATTTATTTTTTTTTATATTATTTTTATTTTCGTTTGCACTTTGCACTTTGAAACTGTTTAATTAAAAATTTACTCTCCACCAAGGCCAATAAGAGTCATAATTTTTATTTTTTTCCGCTCTTTCCTGTGATAGATAATCGTGCGATAACAATGCGTTACGTTCTATGTGAGGACGCCGACTAAACCGAACCGATGACGATGACGACGCCCGTCGCTCTCGATCGCCACACACAATGTTGTATATGTACAACTAAAACTAACAAAAGAGGGGCCGCAGCAGCAGCAGCACTAGTAGTAGTGAAAAAAACTCCTCTTCTCCCTCTTTACAATTCTTCCGACCTCGTCAAACTCTTCCAGAGTTCAAGAGTGTGTATGTGCGTGTGGGTTATACATATATATATATATATATATATACGCATGGCGAATGCGCGTTACTCTGTTGCGTTCACAAAGAGACAAATGTGTGACTCGGCCATCGACCAATCCTCGTGCAAAGAAACATCGGGTTATATATGTGTATTTTTCATCAATATATACCCCTTGCAATTTTTATTTTATTATTTCTTCATTTTTTTTTTCACGGCGCAACAATCAGTAAATAAATTACTTCTATATTGCACAATGCTCTCTATCTCACTCATCATCATCATCATCATCATCTACTCCGTCCATTTCTTTCCCCGTCTCGAGTGACGAAAAAAAAAAAAAAATAAATGCGGCGTCAAGACACTGACATAATAACCCGTGTGGGTTTATTCGAACGTTTGCTTCAATAAAGATCACATTTATTTTAAGTTATCTAATATTTCTCCGAAAAAAAAGAAGAAAAAAGAAAAGAGCGATAATGAAAATAAATATGAAAGTTTTAAAAGCATTTAATAAGTATAGTAGATTTTGTTGCGACTGTATTAAATAATTTTTCAATTCTATCACCTGTAAAATAGGATGCTTGAGTACTCAGGTAGTTGGGTCTACTGTTTCGTTCAATATATGATCACTCCTGATTGACTGATGTTATGAGTTATGGTTATATTCAGGCAATAATATGATTTTTATCTATATTAAATTCACTGGATTCAAATACAATTGAATGTTCCTGAGATGAGACATCATTATAGAGATATTCCAGACAATCAATTGTATCACTACTTAATGCAATAATCAATACTACAATCTGTAATGTAAATTCAATTTTCTAATGTATTAAGTGCAAATGAATCCTCAAAATAATGCAATGAATATGAAAAATAATATTCTATTCATATTTAGCAGTGAAGAAATTGCAAACTCCATTAAATTATTCTTGAAATTAATTTGTCGGTTAAATTCAACCAAGCTGCTCGACATTAAACCATGACAATTTTGTCATCTTGAAGACAGTTTATAAATAACTTTTAACAGAGTATTTATCCGCAACGAGTAGACTTAACGTAATATATAAATGTACACACGTAATTCAACCATACAATGGATGAATTCATACAAATATAACAACTCAAAGAAAAACATTCTAATTAAAGTATAAAATCACTTTCGCACCCAATAAAATTACATATACGAAAGTGTGTTTGATGATAGTTCGACAAGATCGAAAAAAAAAAAAAAATAATAATAATATTAATTCTAAGAAAACAATAAGTTACTCTATTAGGCCCAAAGAAAACCCCAGGGCCGTAAACGGGCATTGGTCAGGGCGGCAAATGGCGGAACTTATGAGAAAAGAACCGAAAAAAAAAAAAAAAAAAAA
>CAJUYH010008099.1:0-16109 GCA_910591685.1 Galerucella tenella | reverse complement strand
ATTAATGTTATAGTAGAAGTGGATTGGGTTTAGTTTTTTAGTGTAGGTTACTACTTGGAATTTTGATATATTTAATGTCAGTTTATTCTGTAAGCACCATTCGGATACTCTATCCAAATTGGATTGAACTGTCTATGGATGTTATGGGAAGAAAAATTTTTAAATCATCTGCATACATGAGTCTACCCGAATCCAAGTGTACTTCCAGGTCATTAATAAATAAAAGGAACAACAATGGTCCAAGGTTTGAGCCTTGCGGTACACCTGACTCACTAATATATTTATTTGAAGAGTGACCATTATAAAAAACAAATTGATACCTGTTATGAAGGTAAGATTGACAGAACTTCAACAAAGCGGAAGAGAAACCAAACCGATTCAGTTTTTCGATTAAAATTCCATGATCCATTCTGTCAAAGGCCTTTGAAAAATCAGTGTAAATTACGTCTATTTGTTTACCGGCATCTATTATTTCTGATATTTCTTGGGCTATAAGAATTAAGTTGGTCTCAGTTGACTTCTTGTTGAGGAACCCATGTTGTGCAGGTGAGATAAGGCCACGAATGGATGGATATAAACGATTATAAACCACCATCTCAAAAAGTTTTGAAAAATTGGACAGAATGGATATTGGGCGATAATTATTAATTAGAGACTTGTCACCTGATTTAAAAACTGGAACAACCCTAGCTTCCTTCCATTGATCAGGGAAAGTGGAAGATTCTAATGCCAAATTGAATAATATTTACAATGGACAAGCCAATAGAGAAATGCAGTCCTTTACGAAAAATGACGGAATATCATCTGATCCAGAAGTCATCTTATTTTTCAATTTTTTAGCAGCTTCAATAATTTCACTCTCTGTAATATCCCTGATGTTGATGATGTCCCCATAAAACTGCGACTCATATAAGTCAACTAAATCAGCTCGTGGTACTGATGATGGCAAAAACACATTTTCAAAAAACTGACATTTGAACTGAAATTTATCCACTATATCCTGTGGCATTGAGTAGGTCTCATTATCTAAAGACATAGTGCCCGGTGATGTTCTATTTTTCGCGTTGATGTAGGACCAAAACTGCCTTGAGTCGGCAGCAATATTATTTTGAATGTTACTAATATAGGATTGATAAGCACGTCTCACTTGCTGTTTAGTTTGTGACCGAAGATCCTTAAACTGTTGCAGAAATCGCTCATTACGTGTTCTCCTAAATTTTTTGAGATACTTTTCTTTTTCTTCTATGTTACTAATAATAGAACTGTTAAACCAAGGAGGGAATTTACGTTTAAAGTGTTTAAAGGTAGGGATAAAACAGTCAAACACTGAATATAAAGTATTGTAAAAACTAGATACTAGTAGAATGTAATGCTTCTTTGTCCCAGAAACGCTAGTTAACAATAAATATACTATAGATATCGCTGAATATTTATAATTATTCCAGCACTTTATAAGCACCTTATAAGCTATAGACACCAACAGAAATTGAATTAAGGCGCGTTCTCACTGGTCGATTTTAGTTAAACGATTTTTATTGATCAACTAAAATCGAATCAATTTTTGGCTCTCATGTTTCAACGAATGTGGAACCGATAGTTGAAAGCAAAATGGCGACTAACGGGGTTGTCCACGCGGATGTTGGGTTCATTTGCGAATTAATTATTACAGAACTGAGAAAATGTTAGCAGAATATAGGAAGAAACGAGCCACACGTAATATTTGGGTTCGAAAATGGATTGGAGAAGGAGAAAATTTGAAGAACTCCTTTCTGAAGTACACTTGAAATTTTTTAAAATAGATACAATTTTGCGTAAAGCTGTAAGTAATACTAGTCCAAACATTGAACCAGAAACTGACATCAATCAATGAACAAACGGACAATTAAATACCACTTTTAAAATTGCTTTTTACCAACACAAATTTATGAACATTTTATTTGTCAATTTTAATTTTGATATAAGTTTTGTGAAATAATCAATATTTAAACTTGTTTTTTATGAAAGTATTCTGTATTTTTTATATAATGGACTTATTAGATATTATTTCTCAATCACAAGTTTTGTTCTGATGACGTTGACGAAGTGCAACGAAAGCTCAACAAAATAAAGTGTGTACTTTAAAATGAGTGTATTTAAAAAAAACACTTAATATAATCAATAAACATAAACACTAACATAAACACAGTATATGAACGAACCAGTATGTTATCTCGTGACGTCGCACTGCCGAGCTCCCTGTGACCTAGAACGTCGTTCGGATGACTATATCATCCGGCGGGCAGTGCTGTTCTGCGATCCAACCAAAGTGCAAGTGGTGAATTTGCGAATAAAATTATTTATTACAGCTTATATTTTTACGGCTTTTCGGTATTATTTTAATAGTTTATAAGCATTTTTTTGCAATGGATACCATTAAAAAGAAGAAATCGGGTAGTGTGTGTAGTTCGTGGATGTAACAATAAATATTATAATTGTGATGAAAAATTTAACCGTTTTCCAAAGAATTCAGAAAGATGAGAAACTGTTTGTATTTTCATACGGAATGTAGGTATAATACTTTATTATTTGATCTTCATATTACATTTATGAGCCTATGAGCTGAAGTTTGGCTCGAAGCTTGCGATAGGCCTGACTTGATACCAAAAATAGAAACTCTATACAATAGTAGTCATCGTTTATGTGGTGCTCATTTTGAACCAGATATGATTATGCAACATCATCAAAGAAGACTTCTTTTAAAAAAGGCTATTCCAATTCCATACATGCAGCGTATGTGAGACGTATTCACAAGCGTATCAGAATTTAGACGATTCGTCTTTATACAGTTACCTTAGAGCTTATGAAAATACGAATAAGTATACTTTTGGAAACTTGAATATGCCGCATGAAAATTTTGTACAATACATCTCATTATTAGAAACATTATTCCAAATGAATTTTGAGAAAGTTGCTACGGAATATAATATTGTTAAATCACTTATAAATATTAGTCAAACAACAGAGTTTGTACATCCTTGTGTTGATTTTCCAATAAAATATTTAATAAAACTTTTCTTCACGGTACGACTATATTACACATTAAAATTTGTCAATAAAAATTTCAAAAATCATAATCAAATGAAAATTGTCATATGGAAAAACCAATAAATATTTTGCATAATACTATTGTTTTATTCACTCATCAGTGTACTGTTCTACAATATTTAAGAAAAAACATTTAACACGTTCAAGTCATTTTAAAACTTATGCACCTACGACCATAGATAACATAACACTGATAGATGGGAATCTGACCCGTGGCGCTTCAAATGACGAATTAATTTTACCAGTGGCGCCATCTTACAGGCCGGAAAATAAAACTCTAACACATTTGACATGGTTGTGATCTCCGCTAACAGTGGAAAAAGAAGATTCCTGTAAATTTACAGTTTTTCGCGGCTGGCGCCATATTCAAAATTACTGTGATTTAATTTTTATTGCAATATGGCATTTATGGTCCATTTTTTGAAATTTCATTCAAAGTAACTCAACATTTTGATTGATATCACAATAATAACAATCAAATAGTCAAGTTAAATTAAATGAAATGTCAAAAAATGAACCATATAATGCCTGGAGTGGGAAAAATAAAGCAACAATCATCAAGTTTATATATTTTATTTAAAATGAAAAGTACACAGCAAATAAAACGTTTTTTACATCTTTTAATGACAAACAGGAAGAACAATAAATGTAGTAAATTATTTTGAATCGCATACGATGTAAGGTAAAACGATTTTTTAAGGTAAGAAGCATTAATAAGTTTATGATTAACAGTGATCAGGAAAAGACGCAAAGTACAACAAATAGTGGAACAGTGACCCTCTCACCGTTATTGTTGAAATACAGAAAAAGATGCATATTGTGGAGTACAAAAATAATCAAATATAATATATTGAAGTTGAAAATTCACAAACATTCAATAACAATCAATAATCACTGAAATAGGAGAAGGAGGTATTGTTTTCCATCAAATAACTTTTAGTAAATACATAATACACAAATATGAGAAGATAATGAAAAAATGGGCATGTTCATCAGTCAACTTAACGCATTGCTTGAATGGTCCTTGCATTCGATCGATTTCATATAATCGAGATAAATGCGACCAAGATGCCACTTTGTTGCTGCCGTTTATCCCGTATTGAAGATCCTTACATAAAAGACCGTTCCTGATCCCCTTTAATAAATGGGGGGGGATCATAAAGGTGAACGATCTCTTGAGAAGGATCTCCAACTGTGTAAGTTAGGGGCCCAGTGCGACTAGGTCCTACTAATTGATTCACGGCAGCTTGATTAGTGGCACCTTGGTCACATACAGTAGCGATCACAGTGATACCGATCGCCTGCAATTCTCCAATAATCGTTTTGATGCAATGCACCAAGTCGACTGTTGGTGTGGTACCTTCACAAAAACCAAAATTATGGGTTCTTCCAAGGTTACGAATACCTTTTGCCATGAATACTAGGGCGTGGTCAGCAAACTGTAACCTTCGCTTCCTAACACCTAAGTCCACAAACCCATCTACAGAATGTATTTTCAGATTATATTTTAAATGAGGATGGAGAGAAATTTCATCAAACATTAAAACACAATACCTGTCCTGCTCCCCCAGCTTACTGACCTGGATCTTTAAATGTGTGAAAATGTGTTCATTTACACCTGGTAGAAAGGATACACTATTCAGGATTTTGTTTAAAGATTTCCGAGATGGTAAGCTGAAAAACTTGGACAGGAAGCGATATGCTCGGGCGCTTTTCTTGTACAATGACAGTGCAAACAATTTGTCATCTTGGCATAACCTACGCCCCTTGGGCTTCATACGCAAATTTTTCAGATTTGAAAAAAAAAAATTGAGGGCCACTTTCGAGTAATTACCCAAGATGTTCACTAACCCTTCCTTTTCAGTAACTAGTTTCACAAAATGTTTTATATCTCTTTGGTCAACATTTTTTGCTTTAAGGCGCTTTATGAGGGTCACTGTCTTGTAAAAATCTTTTTTTGTTGATGCCTCGGCTTCTGCAAATACAGAAAGTAATTTGAGTTAAATGTTAAATATACTCATTTCAAAGATATTTTTTAAGAATAACATTGTTTCGTACAAATAAAAAAATAGTTTTATCTATCAGCAGATCGGCAGATGTATATTGAAGAAAACATGAAACACATCCATTTCTAGTTTGCTTATGATTATGACTTGGTTATGACTATCATGACTAATATATTATATTATCTAATTAAATTTGGATATTTTTATTCATATAGCTCACACATATATGATTGTAAACATTTAGGTACATATTTATTTCTTGAAACTACTGACCTTTGAAAAACGCTTGTACCTTTCTTCGAGAAATTCTTTTTTTTACTTCTGGGAGGTGGAGCATACATATTTGCAGTATCTGTAGACAATTTAATCATTTACTAATATAGTACTATAAAACATGTTATTCAGTTTGTTTTTTATTGAAATTAAACAAATCAAATAATATAACAAAAGACACATATAGAAGATATTTTAATTGATACATACCATTATTTGATAATGGCTTGATGCTCTGCAAAATGTCTTCCTCACACACCCGGCTCGTGGATGGAATAGCTGTAACATAAAAATTATGTTAATATTTCTTAGGTACATTGTATGACTGCCAAAATTATATCATAACGAGTTGCAAAAAACTCACCATTAATCAATTCCCTTGAATAAAAAACAGATTCTTTCATCGCATCTACAGAAACTTCGTATCAGCTAAATTATATCAAACTTACAACAATAAATACCTTTATTTTGCTGACGAGCTGTTACCTGTGAGGGTACCATAGTGGGAAACAAAAAATCAGATCCCTCCTTTGGATTGTAATCTAAAAAAACATTCAATAAATATATGTACAAAAAAATTTACTTACCAGGCAAAAACGGATGGCAAAGATTCGAAAACCTTTTCAATACCATGCCCTCGCCTTTTTTTACTCTAACAAAGCAGTCCTGGCCAAAGTGACGAGGGCATATTCTCCAATTTTTGTGCCCTGTTAAATCCAAAAAGAGGTTTCCACTTCTCTCCAGCCAAACCGAACGTTGTTCTTCATGGCTCGGAAGTTTAAAGCTGTATAAAAGAGTAACTACTTCAATATTTTGTCACTTTTCAGTTAATTAAACATGTTTTATATTATTAAAAAAAACTTACCGGGTGCACCTCACAGTACCTACAGTCCTCAACTATACATTTTGTTGCCATTGTCTATATATAAAAAAGTCCACACTAAACTAAACTAACACACCGACCTAAACAAAATATTATATATATACAATAACTTGGAAAATTCACTACTAAGGCACAAAATTGACAAAATCGCCTACAACGTAGATAATTTAGACTGGACACGTCTACAAACAAGTGGTTATCAGGTTAAGTTAAACAGTCGAAGTGGGTGGAAGCAGGTGGAAGTATCTTTCAACGGCGTTACAGTTCTCTCCATGTTCTCATTAAATCCGCAATTTTAGTATATTTCCGACCCCCTAGGTGGCGGTACCCTCGCTCGTTCGGAGATTCCCTACCCTGCCTACGACTATGGTAAAATGAATCGTAAAACTATCCGTTCAAGGTTATCGAAAGCTCTGGCAATTTATGAATGAAATTTATGAGAGATACACTACTGGTTGGTTTATATACTGTGACATAAACATACTTGGACGATATAAGTAGAAATGGATTCAACTTTTGTTGAAACGATTTTTATCGTTCAACAAAAATTGAAATGTAGGTTCACACAGGGATTTTCATTCGATTTAAGTTGATCAATAAAAATCGTTCAACTGAAATCGACTAGTGAGAACGCGCCTTTACACTTTAAAGCCGAACGAGGTTGGTATATTTACACAAAAAATTTAACACCAACCTGGTTTGCATTTTGGAGGGAAAACATCACTTGTACACCGGTTTCGGCTTATTTGTTCCTTATCAGTACAAGGTATATGTTCTCCGTCCGAGAGCTTAATCCCGGACTGAAGAAGACACCAAAACCCTAATCAATACATGTGTTCCAGTAACGGAAGTGTGAAAGTTGTGACAATTAATTTGAAGTGTTATTCAATAGCCGTCAGTGCCTATAGCCCGGAAAGTAGTTGTTGCTTCTTAGTTGAACGGTCACTGTTTAAAAAAAATACTTATAAAACTTATAAAACGTTAGAATAATTATGATTATTCATCGCTTTATTGAATACGTCAATATTACATGAAACAGTAATAATACTTTATTTTAATAAATATATTGCTTATTGATTAACAATTCACTTGTTTATTACTTGGAGCGCGATAATTTTGTTAAAAAAATTATCGATAACTGTATTTTATCTCTATCGTTCTTTAATTTTTCAATGGTTATACACTTCAACGAACACCTTTAGAATATTAATTGGAGGAATATTCTCAATCACATCGTTTCCATCGCGTCACAGCTACTGAAGCATGTATACTAATTACAATAACCTTTTGTCACTTTGATTATTAAAATTTTCATAGCGAAGTTTATCGAGGGTGTAATCAATTAAGAGGTGAATAGCCAGTGAGAGCAATACGAAGGATGGAGGTAGAGGTGGGTAATATAAAATACTCTTTGCGATCTAATTAAGTTGAACTTCTCAAGAAAAAAATGAAATTGGAACACACAATTCGTTTACCGGGTTATTTAAAACTGAATTGGAACTAATAGTCCATTAAAAATATTGTAAGAAATGGAAAAATTGATCGTATCCAAAAGCCAGCTGAAGTAACACAAACACAATTACGTTTTAAAGCAGGACTTAACTTTCAAAACATTCTATACAAATTGCTACCTGCCACTCCTGGGGGTGAAGAAAGAGATACTTCTAAGGGTGGTGCAGGGGTACAGGACAGCGGGTGGACGGGCAGCAGCGGGGCTGTCAAGGTCCTATCCATTGGACGTGATGGAAGTGGTGTATTGGGAAAACATGGTGGAGATAATGTTAAGATGCGAGGAGTAATGACTGGAGATAGGTGGCGTAGTAGAGAGCATGAAGAGGAAAAGAGAAGGACTTCATATAGTATGTGGATGGTAAAAGTGATGGAAGGGAGAAGATGACAGAGAGTGTGTGAGGGACCGCCGCTCTCCTTGAAGTATGCTATGGTGGTGATTCCAAGGCGGGAGTAACGACGAAGTTGAATAGGTTTGGTTGGTAGGTATTCCCTTGGGAATGAGTCCAACACTGTATGGGCTGTTAAAACCCATTCGAACATGAGTTTCTCATCTTGGCCAAAAAAAATACAAATTACTACCTGATATGCATGAGCAGCTGAATACTTGAAAAATCAGTTCGCTCTAGACGTATGTGTGCATCTATTGGGACGATATTAATAATAATAATAGAGTTATCACCAAATAGATACCATCGCTCCAAGATCGGTGACGTAAACAGTGGAACATGCAGAGTTTGCGATCATGTAGATGAGGCGGTAAGATATTATCAGCCAGCACCTTTAATACCTGGGTGAAATCTATTAAGATCCTGATCAGGTTGGGGTGCCAGTTTCAAAGCAAATGATATTATAATATTTTTTCCAGAAGCCGTAGTCTGATGGAACAAAACATAAATGTAGGATATACACAATAGTCGCAGTGTGATAAGGCTAACCGGGTCAATCAACTGTATTGTAATCTTCAACGGTGGTGTACATCCTTGTAATAGAATCCTGATTTTTATAACTATGCTTCAGGACAATACTAGAGGCGTTTTTTCTGTAACGTTGCACTGACAGGTTCTCGAAACATGATTTAAACCAAAACTAAAAATAAAAATTCCTTTTGTTTCAATGTAACTTTGGTAATAAAGAAAAATTACTAAGAAAGTACTCCGTAAACAAAGAAAGAAAAATTGAGTGGAACATTTAATTAAACTCTCAAATTACAAAACGCTGTATTAAAAGTTCATCTATTCAAGTTTCCAGAACTTAAATACTCTAATGAATTTAAATTTATTTTATTGAAATAAAAAAAGGAAATTCTTCCGTTGGAAATAAATTGGATTTTATCACAACTTAAAACATACGTTAATCTCTCAAAGAGCAGCTATTATAATGATATAATAAGTTCATGAAAAGCATTTATTATTATAATAGTTATTTTTCGGCGAGGTACACTGCACGTCATGAAAAATAGTAAACCTAACCTAACTGATAAAAATGTCAGTCAATTACGTGTCAAATTTGCTTAAGCGCATTACCCACGATGCCAGCCAATATGAGTGAGTTTGATGGTGAATAGCGAAAATTAGCCAGAATTGAGGATGGTTGGTCCATTGGTCCATAGAAGCAAACGATTCGCAACATTGGAAAAAGGTAGAATAACGATCAAAATGTTATAATACAAAAACCGAATTGGAAGACCATTTATAACTACAGCGAAGCAAGGCAAGATGAAAGTTGCTGCAAACTTTGATGCTTCAGAACAACCGCATTAAAATGAATAAGAAAAATTAATTTGAGGCTGAAAATACAAACTTGATATAGAACTTGAACAAGGTGGGTTAATATCTGCCCTAAATTATGTTTAAGAAAATGCTTTGTAGAGCAATGTTCATTTGAACAATAGAATATCCACAAACACATGGCGCAGCCAGTAAGAAATTTCTTTGGATTGAATTAAATAATTATTAAAATATCAGACGACGATAAAAGCCATCAACAGAGGAGATATGTGATTTAAGAGAATCAGATTCAAGTTCTCAGAGAGATCAATAGAATGGTCACCTTTCTTGGTTGAAACAGCCGAAAATGGACAGACAGATTTCTTATCTCTTCCTCTCCACATTATACGTTTATCAGCATTCCAATACGATGCCATTTAAGATAATTTTAAAAACTAATTGTGTATTAAAGTCTATCATACTTTGCTCACGAGTAAACAATGGAAACTAGATAGCATTTGACATAAGGACCCGTCGACCTTTTGATGCTGTATGTTTCAATGGCTCAATTTGTTTTTGGGACATAGCCATGTTTAATAATAATAATAATAATATAATACATTTATTGCTTCTCAAACATAAAGTTTACAGCAAGGGTTTGGGTTTAACAAAAATTTCAATATTCTCCAAGAATAACAGAATAAAAAAACACATAAAATTATTCATTCAAAATAAAAGAACGTAATTTTAAAATATTCCATATACATCCAGTAATTATCTTGGCAGATTCATAACTCAAGTTATTCAGAGTCGAAATTAGTGCATATAAATTATCAAAACAATTGACTTTTGGCTTCATTACTGAATATATTGGACAATCAAATAACAAATGGTGGAGGGTTTCGTATTCATTCTTATTACAAGCCGTGCATAGTTCTACCGGGTTAATATTATAGCTATTACCGTTAAAAGAGAAAAAAATTATGACTATTAGACATCCGTGATTGTGCAGGAGTGCGAGTGTCTCGTATGGGTAGTTTAAGTAAGAGGTATTGTTTTACTTGGGCAGTAATATTCAAGCTGGTGTATAAGTTCATTAAAGAGCACTGCTGTGCCAAACTAATATCCATACAGTTTAATTTATTGTATAAATTTTCAAAAAGAGTTTTCCGATTATTTCTTAGTGACTTTAGATCTAGGTTTTCTCAAATATTCAAACCTCCCGCAAGGTCAAATAGAGTAAGCATTTGAGTAGCCCAATTAAAACGTTCTTCTGAAGAACTTGCAAGTTGTCGCAAGCGAGAGAAACAAAGCTTGGGAAATCGAGTATTTTCCATTAGGAGAATTTTTTCCAACTAATTGATTGCTAACTTGAAAATATTATGGGTTAACTTGACCCTACCTGTTTCAAGTCCCACTATACAGTCTGGAGTATTTCTCGGTAGCAACAATACCCGTTTTAAGAAATTTAATTGAACTTTCTCAAGAAGATCTACGCAACGTAATCCCCAGACCTCAACACAGCCAAACATGATACTTAGAGCAAATGATTCGAATAATTTAATTCTAGGTAACCATATTGTATTGACCTTAGCTTCACACATAATAGGTATAATTGCTCCAACAGCTTGATTACCTTTACTAACAGTTGCGACTGCCATTTTGCTGAGAACACAAGAAGAAGTCAGGGAAATACCCAAGTGAACATATTCGTTTGTCGTAGGCACCTGTTGATTGTTGAGATAGAAAGAATAATTTGCCTGACGAAATCCTCTCCTAGAAAATTGCATAATTTCAGTTCTGGAAATATTAACTGTTAAACCGTTTAATGAAGTGTACTCTTCCAAAATTTAGAGTTTTTTGGCTACGTCTATCTCCGAATAGGCCGAAATTACATGGTCATCAGCATGAAGTAATGCTAATATCTGACTCCGCTTGTCGACATCTACACCTTGAGCCCCTTTATTAATGAAAAAATCTTCCAAGTCTGCTAAATACATGGAAAAAAGCAGTGTTCTCATAGGCTCTCCTTGTAGTACTCCAATGGTTACATCAAACGATTTAGAAAAAACATTGTTTCCTTTCACTATAAATGATGCATTATTATAAAGGGTTTTAATAAATTATACAGTATTTTTGAAGATATACCCAAGTTAAATGGGTGATTCTACCAGCAACGTCAGATTTGACGAAAGTAATTCTAGCTTTTTCTACATTTGAAAATAACACATATTATGTAGTTAAATGATAAAACCAGAAGAGATGAATAGTGCTAGATAAATGGCCCAAATGATTACAAAATATTTTTCACATTATTCATAATTTTTGCTGGGACAAAACCACGGAGCTGAGATTTAATGGATTTTATAATACATTTTGATTACTTTGTGACAAAATTATTTAGCATGTGATAGGTATATGTGCAAATATTTAACTATACCAAAAACATAAAAATAAATTCTCTTACAGTTTTCCATTTTTCATATTTTGCAATGTCGTTTTTTTTTAAATTCAAATATTCCAATTTCTTTGTAGTTACAATTGTTACATTTTCGTTTCAAACATTTATTATTGGTATGATTTTCACAAGTTAAGCTTTTTATAATATCATACGGAGCTGCTTCTTCAATGATGTTAAACATTTCCAGTCTAGACACCAGTAGGTCCATATTAGCATGTGCTTCGCATAGGCAAGTTTCTCTATATTTTGCTTTTAAAAAAATCACCCAATAAAGCATAACTTAGTTTTTCTCTGGGATACGCGCTTGAACATTTTTGATGTAGTTCTTTTATGGACTAATTCGAGTATCTTTTGTGCTTTTTAATTTATCAATCTTTCCATTCATCTATCTATAACCATTTCCGAACTTGAAGTGATTTTCATAATTGGGATGAAATATGTATAATATATGCGAGAACGTAACTCTATATCAGCCCACTGTTGAATCTCAGCTCCTTTACCCACAAAATGGTAACGGAGCTGAGATTTTTTAACATTTATCGCTGATTTCACTTTCAATTTTGAGGTTAGGATTTTGATATTTGACGAAATATTATAGTTTATTGAGAACAATAAAACCCCATTGTATCATGCAAGTACATATACCTCGACTGAAAATATACGTGAACACGGAACTGAGAATGAATAATAACATTCTCACCTTTACAGATAATAATAACCAAAATAATACAGTACCGATTACTTCCACGCGCTTTCTTCGAATGAATGACATTAACTAACAAACAGACGCACGTGTACGATTGCACATAACCATTTTTGACATCTAGTGGATATCCAAGCTCTTGTTCACGGAGCTGAGGTTACAACACGGGGACAAAACAATGTTAGTCCAAAATGAATACTGTTGTTGAAAAATCAAAGTCATTGTTCCTGACGCTGAGAATTTGAGAGTTTTTTATAAGAATAATCAGTTTATGAATACTTTTTTCAATTTTTCAAATGTGTAGTTCATATTCTACCTTGCCATACTGGATGTGGGGACATGACACGGAGCTGAGATCTCATCTTATGGTTCCAATATTTTGTTAAGTTATATCAAAAAAATTGAATGAGAGTTTAGAAAAGGATTGAGAACAAATGTAATCAACTCATACATACTGAATGATTCTATCATTAAAACGTATATTTCGAAAAATTAACTGGGACATGAATACTGACGTTGCTGGTAGAATCACCCAAATAGTTTCAGCCACATAGCCATGTTTAGAGTTAAATTTGCTAGGTGGTTGAATTTTCTGTTTCCGTCTTTCCAGTTTAATTTTTCCGAGACTTCGAATATAATACTGTGGCAGAGGCTACGATCTCTCCTTGTTAAACAATGTCTTTTGGGGCATATAGATCGAAAAGTAGATGTTTGGCGTTATAATTGGATAAAATATATTATCTTGGTAACACGCTTTACTAAATACGACAATTTTACAGGAAACTGTGATTCAGTATATACCATTTATTTGAACTTAACTTGAATAATACACTTTAGATATTGTTACCGAAATTCCTTCTTGTTTGGAATATTCCCAATTCGGTTAACCCGAAGGGAAACTATTCGATGCCAACAGGGACTCTGCCAATATCACTTTCGAATATGAATTAATGGTTCGGCAACACTACAATATAATTAGTCATCACGATCCTAGTTTAAATCACGTTAAAATTTCTCACCATTTTCCAAGTTTCAGAATACAAATGTAGATCATTAAAAGTAACAGATTTGTAACGGATAAACTCACGTTTTATAACGTCTTGCTTTAAAAGCATATTTGCGCTCTATATCTTCCAGAATATCCATTTGAAATATGTGATAAAATGTGTTAACGTCAACCCCACTTTCTTTTTAAATCGACTGCGACCATCGGTATCGATCCCATTTCTATTCCGGAAGTGTCTTGTCCGACATTGAATATCCTTTCCGCAAGGATTACCGAGAATTTTCCAGATTAATCACGTCGACCCTTTACAAAAAGGAACATTTTCCAACATCACTACCAGATTTCTGATTATTTTCTGGTGAAATCTTCAATATTTATGGAAATAATAGATTCATTTGTAAATTTTGTGAGTTTCAAATAAACTTCGTCATCTTAAATTTCCCTCTGTGACAAATCTGTATTCCCTTCTTTGATAGTAAATCTAATTTCCGTCATAATGGAAAAACTCTATACAAGGCAAAGCTGCCAATAAATCGAATGAATGATTAGTGGTAGCTTAGTTCTATGGGATGGTGCTCATGTGACCCTGTGTGCCATGGGTGTGGAGATTTTCGTCTAATCCAACGGTCTGGAGAGCTGTTATTTAGAAATTTCAGTACGATTACTGCAAATGAAGGAACACCGTCATGAATTAATCACAAACGTCTTCCATTCATGAGACATCTTCTGAAATAACTGGAAGTTCATTTTCTAAAGAATGAAGATTAAATTTTACCGTTTAATCGTTTAGGGAGGCAGCGATAGTACCAATCCAAACATTGACCGAAAAAGAGTGTTGGAACCCTGCCACAGTTGTGACATGTAGTTACCTATCATGTGTGATTATTATAGAAATTCCTGTCTTGAGAGGGAGGTTTCATCTGTGAGCAAAACAGTAGTTTTTAGATGTTCGTCAATAATTCTTCACCATCCATGAGCTCTCGCCGGTCTTGGTCAAATTTGCTGAAAAGTCTCATACACCGAGGGAAAAGCGGAAAAGCGGAAACTCTAGGACGATTAATGAGACTTCATTTGGCATATTCTAAAGCAAATGTCGAATGTGTTTGACGTCAGCGCTTAGCATACGGTCACTATCTTGAAGTTTTGAAATGACAACCGAGGTAATTTTAAACAAAACTCATCAACTGGATGAAATTTCTTTTGGGCGTTTCAACTGCCCTGAAGCAAACACTTGCTATAATTCCTGATGTTATTCCAGCATATAAAATGACAAATTTCTAACACTATTTGCAATTGAGGACCATTTAATAATAATATGGCCTGTCAGATAAATGTTTCAACCCTTGCTTTTGTGCACGCCAAACAAATTAAGTTATCACTTGAATTCAGCATCCTACGTCTATCTAATTGTCTACCTACATCATTCAGTCTATCGGTTTGCTCTATGTTTGCCCGACCGATAGAATATACACAAGTTTAATAGTGGTCTGTTAACGACAGATACCAACATATCCAACATTTTTATTTGCAGTGAAAATATGGATATTTGTTTTTGAGTAAACATGGCTGATCATCGATGAAATTTGTTTTGAAATAGTGGAAGCGAAGTAAACTGAGTTAACTTTATGTTGGAGTGTTTTATAATACGACCGGAGCACTCAGGAGAACAATTTTTTGCCCTTTTGAGAATTGCTTAAGCTATCCAAGTAGAAATGTCTAAGTTTCATAACGGTTCTCCTCCACATTTTGCAGTAACATACAAGTTTGTGATTAACCGTTCTCCAAAGCGATGCAAAACGAGAATCTTCACACTCATCAAGGTCACCTAAACAATATTCTTTGAATTTTTGTGGGTGGGGATATTAAAAACCACTTGTTCCCACAACCCAATGTTATGTTATCCTAGCTTCTTCGAACGCCTTTGACAATCCATAGAGGTAGAGCTAATGCTAGAAAGTTGGCTAAAAGTGCGTATTTTCAACATTTTCCTTGAAATGTACTACTTTTATGTTTATGTTCATTACAATGTTATTGCTTAGCTTAGCTTAGGCACGTTTACTTATAAAACAGAAAACATTACAAAACATTTTTTTTTAAACTTGCACCCAGTACTGTAGTGGAACGCCTTTGATGCGTTACAGTGAAACGGTGTTGATACTTGGATGGGTTACCACTAGGAAAACAACATAGAGAAATGGAAGGAGCTGGAACAAAGTTTGTGCACATCCAGTAAAGCATGGCGCTTCACAGCAACTAACTGAAATAACAAACCCCACCTTCCACTACGAAAAACTTGTGAACACTGTATTTGTGTGCTCATATTGGGTATTTTATTTCATGAAAGATGTTAAATTAATAACATCTTCTCACTTTCAAAAGGTTTTTTGAATCTCTTACCATAATTCAATATAATATATATCTAATACTATATTTTCAGCTGAATAATTTATCACAATTATGCTACTCCTTTGTTAA
>CAJUYH010008098.1:0-16110 GCA_910591685.1 Galerucella tenella | reverse complement strand
GTTGAGAGATGAACATTGAATTATTGAAAGAATTTAATAATAAAAATCACTCAAGATTCTGAAAAAATAAAGAATGGGCGAACTTATTAAACCTCAAGATTCAAATTGTAAAATTTATTAGGAATTTAAAAAAATATTTTTTTCTAATTTTGACATATAAAGTGACAATTTTTAAAACTGATTGACATTATGAAACGTCTTACTTTTAGTAACTAGTTGCATAAAGTAAAATTTTATGCAATTGGTGACGAAATAGTTATTTATGATATGAGTGTTAAAAGTGAGGTTTTATTTTGTGAGTGAAAACGTTTGTGAAATGAGCGGAGCGAATTGAACAATTTCACGAACAAAATAAAATCACTTTTAACACAAATACCATACAATGTTTTTTGTACAACTTCCCTATTTTGATAATGAAACGAGCGAATTTGCAATGACAATAAATTCAAAATGCATTTTAGTATTCAAATAATCAAAAGATTGTTGTGAATGTGTTGCGAAGCTCCCTAACGTCACAGGGCATTAATGTTAGTAATTGTTCTAGTTTTACGATTAATATTAATGTTCATAAGTAATGATTGTTAAATATTGATAATAAAAATTTGCAATTGCTGAATTTTTCTCATCTGATTTCATCATAAGAAAATGGAGTGCTAAAAATATTTTTAACACTAGTGTTAAAAGTATTTTTAACACGCTGCTATGTAAACAATCGTTTTTAACATTGTTTGCTATCATTAAAAGTGTCACTTTTAATGACAGTTGTACAAAAAATGTATTTCAAAATTAGTGACAAAAAGAATTATTCTATTTATTAAACTGTTATAATACAAGTTAAAAACATAAATTATAAATTAATTAATTATTATAAATATTGATAACACAATTATTGCAATTATTCAAATTAATTCCCGACGACATATTTTTTTCATTGCTCGAACTTGCTGTTATTTGGGAAGCGGCGCACAATGCATTAGATGTTTCACCAAATATTTCTTGCGCTATAAGTTTTTTATTATTCATGGAATTTTCAACATATCCCTCCGCAACAGAGGTAGATTTCCAACCTCCATGCCTCTTCAATTTTAAAATATCAGCGCCACTGTCTGCTAGGAAAGTGACAGAGCTTCTTCTGAAGCAGTGGCCAGTATAAAGAACAGAATTTGAAAGACCAAGAAATTGTGCACTAACTTTTGGCAGAGTGCTAAATGTGTTAATTCCCACAGAATTTCTGGTACATTTTCCATTCGTCTATTTTACAAAAAATCTGTTGTGTTTAAGAATCTGGGGACGCAACTTAATATATTTTCTTAATATTTCAACAATATTCGTATTTTCAATGTCTCCAGTGGTAATTGCAAACTGCCGTATAACTTTTGTTTTTGAAGGTGGGATATCAACACAAAATGGCTTCCTTCGTCTATAACATTTTCAACTGGAAGAAATGTTAATTCTGCTTTTCTGCATGCTCCTGCCATTCCAATTATCATTGCAACCTTAGCCATTAAGTATTCTTGGTCATCAGCTTCCACTAAAAATTTGGCAAAATCTTCTTTAATAAAAATTTTGCCTTTTAATATATGCTACCAAATTTGTATATTTTTTAATATCAATATTCCTTTTCAGATTTAGTTCAGACCTTAACATTGAGTAAAATGTCCATAATGTGGAAACTTTTAGATCTTTCTTACCCTCAAAATATGCAAGTAAAACTTTCTCATTAACATGTTTAATTTTCTTCTCATCACACCACGTAACAAATTTTTCGTATGCTAAATCATAATCTGCCTTTGACTTTTTGGGAATTACTGATAATAGAGCATTATCTGCTGCCTCTTCAATATCGCTTGGTAGCTCTTCAGAACTTGAAATACTAATTTTTTAAAAACAAAACTAAAAATATATCAATCTCGCTAAAAACCTTCCGTCCAGACTTTTTTACAAAATGTCAAACTGACAACTAACTAAGTAACAGCAACAAACTAAATTTATGTTTTCCAAATTTTTATCAATTATATTAAATTTTATTTTTTTATTAATTTCTTCAAAATTAGAAAAAATCTTGTATGCAATACGTTACGAAATGAAATTTGTGTAACTTGTGAGTTTTCGTAACTGATGGCATAAATAGCTATTTCCAGAATTATCCTATCCTATCCGAACGTTCGATTACCTGCTGTTTGTTTGGATGGCAGAATTAATTTCGAATATGAAACAAATATTACTGTTCAGTCGAATAGTAACAGAAACAGAAAGTTACTAGATTTGGATTCCTCTTAAAATCAATATTAATTGACATTAAAACTTATATTTCCAGCAAGATCTTCAGTATTAGATTAAATTTGATGTGGTGGCTACTCGGCCTATTCCACTGCAACCTTTTCAGATCTATTGTGATCCTTTGAATCTAGATTACATTCTCCAGCCCGATTCTTTTTAAGTAGCCAATCAGCTTCAAAACTAAATCTTCCATGTTATTTCTTGCCAGTTGCTTCTCACAATCTAGTACAAGAAACCGCACATTCAACAGGAAATTGTACTGACATTGGATGTGCTCCTATTCTGTCAACCCCATTAGCTTTGCGTGTCTGTTAAGCATACTGTACCCTGATAACATATCTACCACGTTTTTGAAAGTTTTCCTGTCTTTACCTATTAGGTCTGCCATAAAAGTTGTATCTGTCCTGGAGAGATTACCCACCATTCTAGAGATTTCAGAGCCCCTCACTTCATTGTGGCCTTATTTATTGTCCAATAAATGACATTGATGAGCCTTTTCTGGCCGTTTCAACCGACAATTCGTTGCCCGTATAACCCCTGCTTCCTGGTACCCAGGCTACCATGACCTTGCAATGGCCACAATGTGCGTTCAAGTCACCTATCCAATCCCATACTAGCTTATAATTGACCTCTATGGAATCAAGGTCCTTCAGGTTCGCTTGGCTTTCGGTGAAAATGGCAACTGAACGGAATGTCCTTACCTTCCACTTAATTTCTTCAATGCAATGGTGAATCGCCGTAACATCCGCTTGGGAAGTTGTGACGTCCTTACATAGGCTTAACGGTATAGCTATCCTTTGTTTTAGCCATACCATTCCGGCTCCTAAACCTACTTCTGCCTTGGAGCCGTCCTGCTACAGATCTGGCTTCGCCTAGTAAAAAAATGTGTAGTGGTGGCAGATTCAGCAAGATTTCCATCGAACTTGTTACAGTTGTTTTTATGGCTACCGTAATACACATGCAAGCAAACCTTTGCGTGCTACTTAATATCCTTACTGCTTTCACTTGCAGTGTCTTTGTCTACCATTCTACTGATCCATAAGCTATAATTGGTCTAACAGCCCTTGTGTACGCCACTGGGTCATTTTTGAGGTAATTACCCAGTTTTTTCAACATATTCTTCCACATCTGCCAAGGGCAATGGTAGCTTTCTGTATATATGGTGTTTTGAATGTGGGTGTTCCATGAAAGCCTTTGATCAAAATGTACTAGGTGCTTTGTGTTTTCTGTCAGTATCTCTTGTTAGTACCAATTATTAACTATATTTAAGGCTGTTCGTATTTTTCTCGATATCGCCACAGCAAACTTACCCTTGACTACAACACTGATGCCATCTGCGTATCCAAGACACCTAAAATCGGCGATGGACAGTTCTGTGAGGCGGTCGTTTCTTAAGGTTGCCCATAGTAGTGGTGATAGCACTTCTCTTTGTCGACATCCTCCATCCGCCCGTGCCTTGATGGTGACTTGCACCAGAGTGGAGATTATTATATCCTCCAGAGTTACCTTTATCTATCGGCATATTGTTGTGGATGTTGCCCGTCTATTCATTTCATTAACCAATAAAATGGGGGTGTGGTAGCATTATTAAATGCTCTCGATGTCTAAGCAAGAGGCCATTGTTATATCTTTGTCATCTATTGACTTTGAGATAAGTCTGTTTAGATCATCCAGAGCTATATCACCTGCTTGATAGGCATATTGACGATTGCTTATCCTGTCCAGTAAATCTCCAGTTTTAAGACCAACCGAAATTTTTTTAGTGGGGATATTGGAAATCTGAGGTCTACAAAACATAACCAATATCTTTTGATGATTTACGACAGCTCACTATTCAAGTTTACAGAGATGTTAAAAAGGAAATATTTCAAAAAGTGCAAAGGGAATTTGAAAATAGATTGTATTATTGCCTGAATATTAACGTTATTTCTTGTCAATAGTTGTGAATTTTTTATTTTTTAAAGAGTCTTTCCATTATAACATGATACGGGGGCCTACGATAAGTTGAAAGAGAGCCAATTTCAAACAACAATATGTGTATAATTTTATTAAGCAATCGAAAATAAATACGTTACGTGTAACTAATGAGAAAATCTCACAGCAATTACAACGTCAACTGATCGTAAGTAGAAAAGATAACATGGATATTTTCACTTTCATTAGCTTCTTACCGTAACGAACTATTTTTACCTGACAGTATTTATCTTTGAGATGTAAGCGTTGTATGTCCCTGAAGTTGCACATTAATCATCTTTTATATAATTCAGAGTTGTTTTTTTAGTTGGGAAGCTAAACTATCGATAACAAAAGAAACATGATTGGGCAAGGATTCGATGGCTTGTGAAGGAATTATTTTTTTTAAGTGGACTGTATTTCTTTTTTCTTACTTTCCTCCTTTGCTCTCAGGTCCCTAGCAGAAAACCTTCGTTGTTATAAACTTTATTGTTGAAGTACGATGGGTAATTAAACGCTTTTTTCGGAATTTACGATTATATTGACAATTCGTATATAAAAATAAAAATGACATCTCATCATAACAACGGTTGCTAAGTACATTTTTTCTTTTTTTATATAGATATATAGAGAAACTTTTAGACGTTCAGTCATCAATGATAATTTACTCAGAAATAAATAATGTTATTGACGAAGAAAATGCAAAATTTATTTAGCCAAGCAAGTCTGTTAAGAATTATCTTCAATTCTTAACAATTATGTTCCTACAAGCATTTATATTAAACGTGGTGAAAACTTGAAACCAAAAAAGTATGAAGGATAAATAACTACACTATTTAAATGTTATCATTAACGAACTGTTATATTCTTCCACATCTTCTACTTATTTATCTCTTAACATCTTCTAAATGAATGATTTTCGACTAATGAACGATTTTATAGTTTGTTTTAAACGGTAAAGAATTATTGCATTCCAATACTCTATGTACAGGCAACCAAACGCACAGCTAAATCTGTATTTAGACCTTTTCATTGAATGACAAGCGCAGGCGCAGCCGTCTACCGCCATTTTAAAATATCGGTAGGTAATTTAAACGTTTCTCACTGTTTTGTATAACAATTGCAACAAAAGCAATATTTCTCCGCAAATAAATTAATCATTTGAGAAAATCGTTAGTGCGTCCCTTGAATATATAACTCAGCCGACACTCATAATTTGAGCGAACCAAAAGTGGCTAAAGCAATATGGACGTCCTCAAAAATAGAAAAAGTGAGATCCTTCAGAGGTTCGGCATTATAACATAACTGTTAAAAGAAACAGATACTTTTTTAAATCTATTCTAATTAATAAAGTCAATCAGTCGTTAGTACTAGCAAAAACATTATGATTGACATGAGGAAACACTTGGTTCTTCTATATCAACTCTGGAGGTTTCAAGTTGGGATAAACCACAATAGATCTAATATTGGCCGGATACGAAATGCCTCCCGAAAAAGGGTTTCTTACCTGTCGCTAAAAGGGTCACATACGAATTGCCTCCTAAGCTCTAAATAAATTACCAGCTTCTAATCTTTGTACGAAGGTGAGACGTTGCCAAACTTTCGTCCTTTTATAGAATTTCGTTAATAACTCAATATTAACCATTATTTTTTGGTTTTAATATTTTGATTATTTTGATCAAAAACATAAAGACATGATAAGTATTTTATACATTTATTAAAACAAATCATCAGCAGAAACTTACAAAATTACATAATATTATCATCGCAGAAAATTTAAAAACACCAATTTTTAAGAAAATTACGACTCAAACAATAAAATTCAGTCTGCAGACTGAACTATTCAATTTTATATACAAATCATCAGAAGAAATTTACAAACTTACAAATTATTTTTCCTAAATTTGTATGACACTAGTTTCACAAATTCTAATTTATTTATTGTACCTTCTCTTAATTGTAATATTTTTTCATTTACAAAATTGATTTTTGCTGTACTTTCCTCAACAATTCTTTTTGGTACCGAGACAGAATTTATTTTAATATAGGTATTTATTTGAAATTGTAAAATAATCTCAATAAAATTATTTATATTTGGATGAGGGCAGTAGAAAGACGAGTTATACTTGGAATGGAAACTTTCACATGGGTTTGTGGTTCTTTCTAAAGATGAAGAGTGCTCAGCCCAGAGATGTGGCGGAAATTTCGAATTTTCCGATATATAATTATCCACAAGATAATCACAAAACTGAGTGACCCTTTCATCGACTGGTTTAATTTCGGACAAATCTATTGCAAAAAAATCGCCAACTTCTTCAGGATCTAAGAATGATAGGCCAAAAATATATGACAGAAAATGGGTAATTTCACTTGAGTCAGCACCTTTTTTCTGGTATTCTGGAGCTAAGCCCAGTGCTTGAAGCTTTCTATACCAAGCCTGACCCAAATGAAAACGACATCCACGAAGATCTGCTTCAGGGAATGCCTTACGGATACCATTATGTATAGAAATTTCAAAGTCTGAAGTTATTACTTTAGGGGATACAGGGCAATTGAGTTTAATACATTCTTCTATGATATATTTAAACACGAGATAATAAGAAGATGACTTTTTATCTTCAAGTAAACAGAAGACGAGAGGAATATAATGTCCATTTTTTAAGCCATGTATAGTGAACAATTGGGTGAAAAAGCGAGGACAGTACTCAAAAGTTCCGTCGACATACCAATTGGAAACAGTCGAAAGAAAAGAAAGATTTGAAGAACAGGATAATATAACAATGTGATTATCTTTGTCATTTTTAATTATAAAATTTTCGTTCCTATTTGTAATAATCGAAGTTGAATCGATAGCAATATGAAATTCAGATATACTTTTAGGAAGTTTAATTAAAGAATTAGTTGTTCTAGCGTAATATAAATTCTGTCTCACCCTATAGATATCGTTGGTAGTAAATGTCTCTATATTCGTCTTCTTAAGTTCTTTACATATGAGCTTCATTGGTTTTTCGTTGATATCTTCCACGGCTGCTCTTTTTATCGAATTGCTTACGGCTTTCCTATTGGACACTTCGGCAGACAACTTCTCGTGATTGTGATCTAATATCGACTCAATTATCGAATTGTCACATCCCTGCGTTTTCACAAATGCTTTGCAGGTTTTCTTAGTACATGTCCATCGCTTTACCGTATCTTTGGCCAACATTTTTTGAAAACCGAATGTGAAACCATCAATTGATATTAAAGGTTTGCCCTTTTGACTCGAACACATCGTTGATTCCATTATTTCGAATATTATAACTTAATCCACTTAAACACAATTTGAACTTAAAATTGACAAACTGATACAAGCTTTAAATCGACAAAACTGAGACAAGAACTAATAAACTTGAAGTATTTATACAAAAATTAAGTGATCACATAATTATAGAAAGAATATTTATTATAAACAACTAATTACCAGATTTAGTAGGTGCAAACTACCCTATTCATGGAATAGATTAGAGATTAGAATCGTGTTAGATCAAAACAATTAGAATACTTAGTGTAGGTACATCGGCTTTATTTTTAATGGTAAACAATTTTATTTTCTAAACAAAAATGTACACTGATTAAGTAATCACATCATTATAGAAAGGATATTTATTATAAACAACTAAGTGTACTTCGGCTTTGTTTTTAATTGTAAACAATTTTATTTTCTAAACAAAAATGTCGTACTCTGAAATATTTTGTTAACAGATTTTATGTACAGTGCATAAGAATTAGAAAAATAAAAATAGATATATATTTACCTATTCAAATTATAATTTGGCAACATTGTGTCATTATACAAAGATTAAGCACACAAAATATTACCATAAATGATTAAGGACCCGGAGGCATTTCGATTGTACCCGGGAGGCATTTCATCTATGAAAATAGGTACCTGAAAAAACGGGAGGCATTTCGATAACACCGCTAATATTTATAATGAAAATGTTACATCATAATGGTTTTCAACAAAACTTAATCTTGCATATGTTGTTTTTAGATTATAAACAAGCCCATGATTCAATTGTAAGAAATAAGTTATGCGAAGAAAGTAGGTATACCCAAAAAGCTCTGCAGGGTGGTGAGAATGACTACAAAACTCATGTAACAATATCTTTTTCTACTAACGTGCGGAAAGTGAATCTTTTCCGCACTAAAAAGCGTGCGGAAAGTGTCACTTTTCCGCACTAGTGCGGAAAGTAAATTTATTAACATTTGAGGAATATACTGACATTTGAATATTCAAAATATGTATTTTGTATATCCAAGTTTACCAAATGACTGAAAAATTAATAAATTTATTATAATGCTGCTATAATTTTTAATAAAAAAAAAACTTATTTTTCAATAATTTTTTGATGGCCCTGGTATAAGCCTCATCAAATGAATGTCAAATAATAATAATTAATTTGTTGATATGTATATAATGAGAAATGTTGATTTATGATTACTTTTGGGTTCTTTCCGCATGCTAGTAGAAAAAATAGTGTACCTAACACGTGCGTAAAGTGACTTTTCCGCACGCGATTGCTGGCCGAACTCCGCTAAAGCGTCGTTCGGCCATCTGCAATAGCGTGCGGAAAAGTATCACTTTCCGCACTAGTTAGGTAAACTACTATATTGGAAGGGTAAAGGTCAAAGCAATTTGAAGCAGAAAAAGGTCTTAGACAAGGTGATCCATTTTCCACGACATCTATTGATAACACGCTTTACTAAATATGACAATTGTTGCAGGAAACTGTGATTAAGAGAAAAAATTGTATAGCTATAAATAATTAATAATTGCTTTTCTCACCCACTCTTCGGGATTTATGGGAAAATTCAAGACACATTTAAAGAAAAGTGAATGATTAAGCACAATTCAAAACTATACTAAACGTCACAGTGGAAGTATATAGATAATTACTCTGCAATAAACTATAATAAAATAATCAAGGCTTAAGTAGGTTGTGCCTCTAATATTGCAATGCCCAGGAACCAAATTACCAATGATCTTTTTGGGAAAGGGACCAAATTGCATATTACCGGCAGGCAATCTACTACCTGGCAAGAACCAAATTACCAACACCCAATAATTTATTTGTACTTTAGGGACCTTGAGCTGATGCTTAAAACCACATAGGTACCATTACTTCGTTGCTTGGTTCAAATTTGTGTTGGCCGCTGGACTACAATGTAAAAAAAAACAAATCTTTCTGTATACGAATAAATACGTGGACCATATTCAAACAGGTGTCCGGGTAAGACAGGTAGCCGCCGAGACCTGAAACTAATCCTTAATTCGGGGTTCTTCGGATCTCCCCCCGTTCTTCTCCTTAACTGCATATAGTTAACCAGCCAAGCAAGGCCTTTTATAACGCCCAAGTATAATTAAAAATAAATTATATTCGGATGTTTTTAATATTTTTCAAGATATATCTCGAATGTCTTTTTGAATATATTTCAGACAGCTCGAAATGGACCATTAAAGCTATTTTATGGAATTTTTATGGTGGTAGACCAGCAGTTTTCGAATTAAATTATATCGATACCAGCACCGCTTCAAAGGAAAAAAATATAAATATAATGTTAACGAATGCTCATTATTTTGGAGGCTAGAAGTATCTACAATCTCCATGTATTCGTCAATCTAATCATGCAATATGTGGCAGACAAGCGAACGTCACTCTTTTGTATTCTCTTTTTGTTTACAGTTGCCGTTTAATATAATGAACTAGATTTGTAAAGTGGATTGAATGTTGTCGTTCACTTCTACATAAAAGGAATGTGTTGTTTTTTCTTCGATAGGTTTTGGAATTTAGGATTAGTCGTAATTTGAAATAACATTTATAATAACACTTAAATCAAGACAAAATATAACACGTACATTAAGAGATATCGCAGAATAATAATTATTCCCAAGTAGCAATTTAAATTCTATAAGGTATGTATAAACAGCTACAAGATATATCTTATAGGATACTAAAATTCTTATAACGGTCTACAAAACAATTAAATGATCCTTATACAACTTAAAAGGGCCCATTTTTATACAACTGTTTGGTTGTATAAGAGTTCTATTAAAATTTTATACAATTCTTATATGACTGTTTAATACACATTTATACAACTACTATAAAATGATTTAATAGTGTGTCATGTAGTCACATCTATAAAATGGGATTGCAGTGGCACTATGAAGGTCTCACAAAATGGTTGTATAATGCAATTCTATTTCTTTTTTGCGCGATCGATCTTTTTTGTTTATTTACATCATCTGTTGTCAGGTCGGTAGGTTGTGGCTGAGCGTAGCGAAGCCTCCAAATATTGCTGTCGACCGGTAAACAACCCTTACCGTTCTTGATACTTAATATACTATAAATGCTGTTATTTCGAGCACAATGGAAACATTTTATCATCTAGCAGTTTATAAGAGCATTTCATATTTTAGTGAAGAATATCAGAACCAAATTATATTTCAACTTGAACGTGCATCATACATTTCATTTGTAGAAAAAATGGAGACTTATCAAAATGACTTGGGCCGCTTTGGCGGACATCGATAGTAAAAATTATAATGTCATTTGGATGGTTTAGCACAAATTTTGATGCGCCGCAAATTCTGGTTAAGTTTCAAGTGGATACTTAAAAAAATAAATAGAATTACCAAAAATACTTTTTTTTTATTATTTCAATAGTTTATCACTTCATATGGATATTCTTTCACAATATAAGTAATTCTCTAAATAATGATAAAGTCACATTTTTCAATATAGTTTCATGTTTCCAACTCAATTGCTCATAATAGCGGAGATAGCGGTACAGAAATTGCTTATTTAAACATGGCGATTTATAAACCACCAATTTCATCCAAAAGAAATGCCTTAAACAATAATTTATTGTAAAATGGAACGGTATACGATAACTGTTTTATAACGAAGAATATTTAGGCACTATACAACTAAAAAGTGTTTTATAATGCAACGAAATTGAATGCTATACAATATTTATTATACATTATACAGCTTCAATAAGACAAGCTTAAGTAACTATTTTATAATGTTGTAGCTGTTAGTTATATAGTATATTATAGAACTCTTATACAAAAGATATAAAAGTCTTATAAAATGATATTTTTGATATTGTATAAACTTGCTTAGGTATAAGGTATTATATCATTTTAAAAGAGATGATCGCAACAAAAGGCTCAATAAAAACAAAAAGTCCTTAAAACAACGCTATTCGACTGTTATACAACAATTCAGTCCACCTTTGAAATTGATTATTCTGAGAATAATATAATTTTGGATTGTTCTAAATTGTGTGGATGTAGTTGATATGTTGATATTGTGTTGATATGTCTACTATAATAAGCTTATAGAATGCTGTAATTGTTATCAGATCTACCTTTCAAATACCTTCAAAATATGTCACATCGTACAAAAAAAAATTATACAATTACACTTAAACATAATTGCCTTTACCTCCAAAATTCCCAGCTTAAAATCCCTTTTTTATCAATTAATTACATAGCAATAGTTTCTATCAAGTTTTTTTTAACTATTCCCCCTATAATTTCTGTTCTAGTGACACAATGATTATTTTTTAAATAGGTAGAAGTAACTCTTGGGAAGGAACCAGCCCACTAAAAGTATACAAGAACTAAATGTTATTTGGTTCAATAGTTCTCTTTAAAAACAAACAGTATTTGGAAACGTAGTTTGCCAAATACTACATAATTTGTAATTTCAGTTAATTGTTATTAGTTGACACGATGTGGTTTAATTTGTTTCAAAAATGGGTTTAACAGTGGAATTAGAAATTTTATCGAATATATAATATTTAATCTAACAAAAATATTATATATTTTCCTTCAGTAGGTTGCTTGCGGTTTGTTTCAGATATTCTTATCAATAAAACACCCACAGAATATGAAACAGGTGTTTACCATAAGCTAACCCACAATAATAGACATTTAAATTTCCAATCGTTCTAGAAGCGTAAAAAAGGAATACCGTAGAGCCAAAATAATTTGTTCTAATGATACTGATTTTAAAAAGTTCACAAAAGGCGGTGTTGAATACCCAACAGAGTTAGAAATACTTATAGAAATTAAATCTTCTCTAATATCCAATAACAATAGTAACAATAATAATAATAATAGTTCAAATACAAGATACCTAGTGTATGCAAAATCATCCACCAAGAAATAGCACAAAAACAATCACCTATCACCTCAGACACCCCATCTAGACATACAAACCAGTCAATGTAAGACTGATGAGGCACCATGGAACTGTCAAAATAACCTCAATAATAATCAAAAGTTCTTTGGTTTTGATAATTTTATGTACCTTCTAGTATGTATTAGTTGGATACTATAATAATTAAGAAGTGTAAAAAAGCAATTGGTGAAGAATGTTATCGTGTTTATATTATTCGTTTTGAGGTTATATTACAATCAGTGTGAAGGCTTTCCGGTGAAAGAAATTCGTCACGATGACGTACTTGGAAAAGGTTAATAGGTTTATTCGGTCGCATAACTAGGACAGAAATATAAACCTCCCTAGGACTATATTTTAGTCGGAAGTTTAATCTATGTTTTATGTGTGGAGGAAATAAATCGCATACATGGAACAATAGGCGGCTTTAAAAGCAATCAGCTCTTACCATGTAACGTCAAAATTGGTATTAAACAGCCAAAAAAAGACTCCTCACTAGGATGATTCAACAAAGTGTCTCTAGTCTAAAATCTTGGCTGATCTGGCATGGATGGCTACGGAAAAGCAGACAGAACGGGGAAGTGGGTGATTCAATCTGACCAGAATTTAAAATTGGCACTACATACCTAGACAGCTATATGATTTTTATGTATGAAAACAAACTGTATCGCCTCTAAACTTAATATGAGATAGAGATTCCACACAGAAAAGACTGATAAGACCCAAGCAGACTGATGTTTCCCCGAGATGAGACTTAGTATACAGGCGGGTCAAATACTGGGGAAGGGACAGGAACTGGGGTGTATAGTGACTAAAACTTATGGGATAAACGTATTAACTGACAGCCAGGTAGCCCTTGCCCTTGCAGAACTAATTGAACTTGCAGACCGCATTGAAGATAGATTAGTGTGGGTGCCGGGACATAACGATATTTCTGGACATGAACAAGCTGAGGAACTCGCGAGTAGGGGTTCAGCAATGACATATGTTGGACCAGAATCAGTTCTTGCGATTACGAAAATTTCATGTGAGATATGTTCCATTTACTATGAACGGACCTTGAAAAAATTTAACAACAATTAGATGTTCAACTAAAAATAGATTATTTGTATATTCTATTTTAGTTTCCACATAATCCATTTCTAGTAGTTTCAAACCTACGTTTCCTACTTCCATATCTGTTTTCGGAGCAGTAATGAATTTTGTATCGGATGTTTTCCATGTATTAGTAGGTACAATATGGTACAAAACACGATCTAACTAAATACTGACATTCAGATACAATAACATAGTACCTGCACAAATAAAAATAGGTAATTATCCTTTAAACAAACAAATACTGACTCATAAATTTTGTAGTAAATTTTTGTTTCCATTTTTTTTTTGTTAATCAGAAGAGAAATTATGAAATGGTTTTACTTTTTAATAACCCATTCGCTTTTTATTATAATACCTAAAAAAGTATGAGCTCCAAATCTCTTAAAATCTTAAACTTCAAAATATTTTCATTGATTTTCAAGTTGTCGAATTTAAGAATCATGGTCCAACTGATCTTTATACCCGTCCAGTAACAGTGTTACTTTTCAATATGAGAAAAAAATAATAATAAGTGTTGCAGGAACCAGAAAGACTCTTTCTATTTCACACTGACCATTGGTCAACACAAAGGTTAAAAGGTTATTGACGAGAACAAATATCCAGCATCCTTTGCTTCACATAATCTAAAATAGATTTCGATACAATGAGAAATTTCGTTAGTTAGGTACTTCCGCTGAGAACTAGTTTGATCTGTAGCCGCTACATCTTTTCTATGAATACAAAATCGTTGGAAATGAATTATTAATAGAGGAAATGGTCAAATTCGGATGTAGATTTTTACCAACTGAAATTCATTTGCCGTTATTATACAGTGTCACTTCTGATTTGGACAAACGATAAAAATACTTCATAAAATAAGTTGACAAATCATAGAATCTTTTTTCTTTGCATGATTTCCATAGAACATTTCACATCTTCTATATAGACAAATACAATTTCTTTATTTTGTTGATGTTAACATGACGACTGATTTATCCTCGTAAATTTTTCGTTGTGGGTAGATTGCAAGAATTTAATAAGTGTGAAATTTTATCAAATGTAAAATCGAATGAAAAATCCCATGGTCTAAAGGCACCTTTATGACGTTTTATGATATGATTTTTATATCTTTCATTTAAATGTCTTAGAATGAATTCTACAGTGTGGAAACCACTTATGGAATGAAATTCTTTGCCATTATTTTAAAAAATGCCGAGACACGTCCACGTTTGAATTGAGTTGTGCGTTATGTAAACATAAATGTAAATGTACAGGGTGATTCACGCAAGTATGCCATAGTCGGTGTTGTTGCTTTTTAATGAAACACCCTGTATATTTGCATATTTTTGAAATCCTCTTAATGAACCGATTCCAGAAACTAAATAATGTATGGTCAATTATGAATTATACAGGGTGAAATTCTTATTTTTACAGTTATTAAACACATACATAAAATACCTTATGTATTTGATTTTAATACATTAAAATAAATGCTCAAAATGTTCTCCACCTAGTTGTTGGCAATATCACAGTCTCCTATAGAACTCCTCCTTAACTTTGTTTAAAGTTTGAGAAGAAATATTCCGTATTTCTGTATTCATCCTGTCTTTGAGGTCTACAATGCTAGTTTGTTGTGTTGCATATACTTTGTTCTTGAGATAAGCCCACAGAAAAAAATCTAACGGCGTAAGGTCTGGCGATTTAGCTGGCCACTCAATAGTACCTCTTCGTCCAATCCATTTATTGGGAAAGATTTCATCTCAATAAGTTCTTACCATTAAAGCATAATGGGGTGTTGCCCCGTCTTGCTGGAACCAAACATTTTCATTCGGTAAGCTAGGATCTATTGCGTTGGGATATAAGTTTGCCAACGCAGGAATAACTTAATTTCTAAGCATATTTAAATATTTTTCAGCTGTCAAATTTCCATCTATAAATATAGGACCAATAATATGGTCGCCTATGATACCGACCCAAACGTTCACCTTTTGAGGGGACTGAGTATGTGTCTCACGCATCCAATTAGGATTCTCTGCTGACCAATATCTACAGTTCTGTCGGTTTACCTCTCCAATGTTGATTCGTCAGAAAAAAGAATGGTACCAAGAGCTTTCTCATTTCTGTTCAGCTTATTCATCAATCTTTCGCAGAAGTCCATTCTACGATCTGGATCGTCTTCTGTTAAATCCTGCACAAAAGTTAATTTGTAGGGATGAAGTTTTTCTTTATGAAGACATCTTAGAACAGTTGTATGACTAACATTATTTTCACGGACAATTTGACGTGTACTTGAAGTTGGATTCTCTTCGACACTTAACAAAATATCCACTTTCACATCATCTTCAACTAAGTGTGGTTTTCTTTTCAATGGTTTGACATGTCCAAGTTCTCTGAATTTTGCATGAATTTTAGACACAGTACTTTGTGAAATATTAGGCAATTCGGGATACCTGTGATTAAATAAGTTTGCCACCTCAACTTGACTTTTGCAGTTATCCCCGTACCCGATCATCATTGAAATCTCAATTCGGTGACTGACAGAATAGAAAACAATCCACATTATTCA
>CAJUYH010008097.1:0-16111 GCA_910591685.1 Galerucella tenella | reverse complement strand
CGAAGCTACGGAGTGTTTGTCATGGTAGACAGCTGCAACTACTCCATACTTATTCTTGGATCCATCGGTAAAAATAAGTTTATAGCCTTGATTTTGCGATATCGTTTCTAGATATCTAGCTTTAATAATTGATTGGGAGTAAGAATGTTTTGGATATCTTTGTAGGGAAACATCCATTTTAGGGAAAGATAGTTTACATGGTGGGGTGATGAGTATATGCTGCTTATTAGGATTGAGTTCTAGTCCGTAGTTTTGGCGTTTAATTTTTTTTCATGAAATGGAAGATTTCTTAGGCTGATATTTTGGTAGTGATAATATTGATTATTGGATTTCAAGAGAGAAGACAAAGGGTTATTCTCAGTAGTCCGTAACCTTACAACGTAGTTCAAGGAGAGCATTTCTCTAACGAAATTTCAAGGGAGGTTCCGCTGCTAGGGTTTAAGGCTGCTAACTGGACTGGTGCGAAATGCTCCGAGCACAATACGGAGTGCAGTACAAATAAATATTTAATAATATTGAAAAAAGGAAATATAGATGAATGCAAAAACGATTGAAATAAAAAAGCGAACAATAGCAATGGCAAAACATTGGCTATTACAGTAGAGAAAGAGCCAAAAGCTCAGTTGAATGGTTGAAAAAGCATGCGTATCAATAATTGAAGGAAAAAGAAGCAGAAGAGGGCCAGAAAAATGGGGCATAATGTAGTGGGAAATATGAAAAAGCAGGAGAAAAAGCCAAGTATGTGAATCTGCTATAAAAAATTCATAAACACTCGAAATGATTTTTAAATTCATGTATTATAATTTTTTTATTGAAAGTTTCAATTCTGAATATTGTGATGACTTTACACTATTTAATTGTTCTTTCAACATCTTTGTACGTGTATATAAATTGGATTAAATACATAATTGATGGTATTATTCTTCGTTTACCTATTCATAAGAGTTTGAAAATATAAAAACTGAATTTGCATTTACTATTTGGGCTAGATTGCAATTAGCGCTGGTAAAACTAATTATCTAAAGTGTCAAAAGCAGAATTATAAACTCTCCGATTCCAACAATCGCTAATTACTGGCATAACGAACGTTTTGAATTTGAAAAATAGAATTTTAGAAAGGTGTTTGGAATAGTTTTTATGGGGTTGACATTTCAATTACTGGAAACCAATTGTCATAAAACTTTTGATTTAAAATATGCTTGTGCCCTTTTCTTGAAAATATCAATACTTTTGTTTCATCAACGTTAAGTTTTGAATATTCTCAAAAGATTATTTTGAATTGATCGATCCGTGGTACAGCCAAAGGTTTAAAAATATAATAAATTTGTCGTTACCCACAATAATTTCATGTACAATTGTGTCTATTATGGAGAAAATTGAGCACTAGGGTCGAATGAATAAAAAGAAAGCAAATGCTCATGAGTATGAGCAAACGCTCCAAGCAAAAGCTTAGTTTAACAGGTCGGAGTATAAGCATCCTCTCGAGTGGATATGAATAATGATTTGCTTATACTCAAGAGCTTTTGCTTCAATAAAATGAGCATTTGTGCCTGGACTGCCTAGTCATTTCTGTCGAAGCTCACAAACAGACGAGTTACGTCTGAATTGATTTGACCGTGTTCTGATTGTATCTAAGTGTAATTAAAATGTCTTCAGACGAGGGGGAATTACGAAGAAAAAGGTATCAATCTGCTAGTAGCAATGTCATTGCAAGAAAAACCTGAAATCCTCACCAAATCACAAATTCCAAATATAAAAAATAAAAAAACGAGGCCTTAAAACATGCAGCCACGGAAATCGAACGTAAAATAGGAAAACCATTAACCGTTACGCAACTAATTAAGCAAGTGAACAACATGAAAACGAGACTGAGAAATAAGGTTGACAAGAACGTGTAGCCCTTTCTTTCTTAAAAAGTCTGTTGTAAGCTCTTTCCAATGCCTTATTAGGCTTTCTGAACGGAGTCATTAGGGTTCTAAGCCATAACCATCATCACCCAGTAGTACTGCAACAGGAAACTGTTGCATAGTTACATGAGTTATATATGTTACATGAATTACATGTTGCCTGCACATTTGAAGTCGCCAATCCCTTTCTGTTGATGTTATTCATCACCGTGTTGATTCGGTTTCAAAATCTGAACGTGCGTGCAATCAATCACTCCAATAGCACTTGGAAACTAATATTTTTCTTGCCACGCTTGCTGTGCTTCCTTTATTTTGGATTGGGTTGACAGAAATTTGATCCATAAATGGAACTTTTCAACTATTTTGTTCAGTACAAATGAAATTCTCCCAATTCTTCTGCTACATCCATCTTAAATCCAGGATTGGCCATATATCGCAAGAAAACCTTCATTTTATGATTTGAAGAAAAAGCGCCTCATTTTCTTTCAAAATTTTCTCTCCAGTTGCCATTAAATTTACACTTTCTTCTTGAAATCTGAAAAAAAACGCCAATTAGCTTCCCTTCGTACTTTGTATTGCTTCTGTGTCAGTAAATTCATGAATTCTGCGATTTTATGGCCAGCTTATTGCAAGGTGCATCTCCTACTAACGAGATGCATACATTTTGGAGCAAATGCTGAACTAAGTCAGCAAAGCATACTTTTTATTCATAACAAGATGAGCAAATACTTAAACGTGAGTAGATGCTCATGCTTCTAATAAAAGTTTGAGCAAAATCCTTTACTTAAATTTTTATTCATAAACTAAATAGCATTTGCTTCAAGTTTTGCGAGTAGAAGGTAGTGTGCTCATTTTTATTCATACGGCCCAATGTTTCATTTTTGGTACCGTAGACGGTATTTTTTTTTTCGGGAAACTCATGTTCGAATGGGTCCTTAACCAGTACCCAGACAGTGTTGGACTCATCCCCACGGGAATTCCTACCAACCAAACCCACCTCAAACTCGCTGCTACTCCCGCCTTGGAATCACTACCCTAGCATACTTCAAGACGGACGGCGGTCCCTCACACACTCTCCGTCATCTTCTCCCTTCTATCACTCTTACCTCTCACATTTCATGTCGAGTCCTTCTCTTCCCCTAATCATGCTCTCTACTATGCCACTTATCTCCATCCATTCCTCCTCGCCCCCCAACATAATCTCCACCATATTTTCCAAATACACCGCCTCTCCCAGTTTATTTTCCAACTTCTTCGTTCTTCCAACATCTAAACACATGTCCCACATCATCCTCCACAATCAAATACTCTTCTGGGTGACTACAACCTGTTGAAATCAAATAAATGCATAAGTCTGCGCTAAGAGTTTCAACAGGGATCCTAACGGGACATTGTCACCTGAATGGGCATATGAGAAAGCTCAAAATAGTGGAGGAAGGAGAATGCAGATTTTGTGGTATGGAAGAAGAAACCTCCATCCACATACTTTCCAACTGCACAGCACTTCAGAATCCTAGAGCACAGCACCTAGGAGATTACTGGATGAAAGAGGAACATTTGCCTAAGTTGAAGCCTGCAGACATTCTAAAAGTCCTCCGGGAAATAGGAATAAAGGAACTACTAGTTTCTGAGACTCTCCTCAGAAATGGAGTAGAAGTAAGGGGGCACAATAGATCTTTTAGGTCTCAGTGAATGTCACCCCAAAATACACACATATATACATACATTCTCCACTTCACATCTCTCGCACACTCCAGTTTCTCTTTTCCCAATTTTGTCGAGGTAACCCACTCTCGACCCATGCCCTGTGAACCTCCGCGTCAAGAAGTAGTTCACCTCCCCGAATTTTCGGTCCACCCAATTTCTCCTGTTCCCAATCGCTCCTTTTAGCGCTCCCTCATACTCATCCCATCTTCTCTCCATTTCCTCATCCATCAATTCCTGTACTTCATCTCTAGTCGCACCCCTCCAGCGTTCCTGTCTGGCTCTAGCCATCAAGTCCAATGGATAGGACCTTGACAGCAAAAAATGTATTAAGAGCCCTAAACAAATGCCTTACTTTCTTATTTATTCAAATCCAAAACATTTTTAATAATATCAGAGAAATTTGTGATCGCGTAAAATGCAATCGATATTTTTGATTAATGCGTTCAAAAACGGCTCTGCGATAAAAATGAATGTAAGTGACGTTGAATTTTGAACAATAATTCACCGATTTCTTGTTTCCAGGAAAATCGCGCAGATTTATCCAAATATTTGTTATACATAGAAGCAGTAACGTACGAGCTCGGCCATAAGTTTACGTGATAATATATTTTTCCGTCTATTTGAATCGGTCTTTCATTTTATTTTCATTTCGAGCTCATTTTTCTCCTATTCCTTTTTATATTCAGACAAAGATTTATGCGTACTGTCAAGGCGAACCTTTTTATATTAGGATATAATATTTTTTCATCTTTTTTGCGCACATTGCTGCGGCACGGTAGACACTTTTAACTTTATTAAGATTTAGTAATCTTTTTCATTCAACTTGTCTGAATTAAATCGCAAATTGATTTATAAGGTAATTTTGTTACACGAACCGAATTCAAATACCTATGCGTTATTTTAAGGGAAATTTCATTAAAATTAATGCAAAAAGCATTTGATGTATGTGTTTGGGGTTGGTAGAGGGTGAAAAATTCCCTCATAAGCTTAACCCATTCTGTTTCCTGCATATTGTATAAAAATATTAATTCTATATTCCGAATAATTAATATTAAATCGCAATGTTATTCTTCCAAAAGTGAATATTTTGTGAAAAAAAATTTATACCATGTAATAGACGTACAGAAGTCCAATATATAATATAGGTATAACTTTCTTTTCAATCCTTATTTAAGTAACAAAATGTATAGGCACTAATGGAGACAGAAGCAAAAACAAAAATAAATGGAATCCTTTTGAAAACTCCGTCGCACGCCTATGATAAATGGGAAATGGCTCCAAATTAGCTCTCTTTGAGAATTTTGTCTTGGAAATCTTCAAATAAGTTGAAATCCTGATAAATGTGAGATTGCGCCGCTTTCGCTTTATAAATCCATTAGGATATAGTTTGACAAGTTTATCTGAAGCTACAGGGCATCGGTAACAGGCGAGAAAACATGGCGCATATATCTGTCATAAACGGACAAATGGCGTACGGTACCTATTTTACCAAGTAAAACTGAAAATACAAATGTCACTGACAATACCTACCAGCGCCACTGGATAAATCAATATCAGTCAATTGAGGAAGTGATAGGAAAGAGCACACGCACGCACTCGCCAACAAGAAGTCAGCTTTCGATAAAAATTACCAATTATGTAATTCGGAGGGTGAGGTAATTATGGTTTTCATACAACGAAACGAAGGGCACAAGCACATTAGAGAATTGACGTTTAATCATAATGTTAATATTGTTAATAATAAAAAGTCCCTTTTCTAATTATTATCACTACATACTTAGCACTTTAGCTTTTTCATAGTTAAACGTGGCAATATCGAATGTTTTCGACTGCATTCCTTTCACGGCTTCAGATAAACTTGCCAAAGTATAAGCTCCCATTCTCAGCTTTATCTCTTTCCATCTTGTAATATCTGTCCTCCCCTACCTCCGCTAGCCTTCCATGTCTTCTTTTTTCTCCTGGTTGCCATTGTAACTGCTTCTGGTCATTGTCTCCACTTGATTCTTCAATCCTTTTTACGTCTGTGGTTACCGTTGAAATTTTTTGGTTTGTCCTGATGGAGCTGTCATAATTGGAAGCCAAAACTCTTCATTATTCAATCGAATAACTCGAAAATATCTGTATCTCTATCTGTAGAGTAGGGAGGGTGAGTGTAGGCTCACAGCACTTAGGCCAGATGTGACCCATTGTACATCCTCCCGAGGAGTTGTCCTCCTAGGTCATCGTCCATCCTGTCCTTCTCAGGAAGGAGGACATGTCACTAGGAGACATCTGCTTTATATCGGCAGGTGTAGGCCAAGACTCACCGAACACACACTCTCTTATTGACGATAGCTCCGGACACTCGCATAAGACATGCCTGACAGTTTCATCTTCCTGTTCACACATCCTGCATAGAGGTGTGTCCCTTAGCCCCATAGTATGGAGGTGTTTCCTTAGTTGACGGTGGCCAGTCAGAAATCCTACTGTTGAACGTAGGTTTTTCCTGGTCATCGCCAAATATTTCTTCGGCGCCAGCTTCCCAGGGTCGCCCAGGATGATCCTGGCAAGACTGCATCCCTTGATTCCATCCCATCTCTTAAGTGATTGTGCATGGGTGCAACGTTTAGCTAGTTCCGCAATTGTCGAAGTCGTTAGGCCGTAGGTGTCACTGGGTCCTAGAATTTTCAGTCCAGCGGCTTCCCTGGCTAAAGAATCGGCAATGCGATTTCTTTTACTCCTGTCGTGCCCTTTAACCCACCTCAGGATAATATTGTTATCTGCCGAGGCGTCAACTAAATCTTGCTGGCACTCTAGTACTAGCCTCGATATAACACGTTGTCTGCTCAAGGCTAATAGGGCTTGTCTACTATCAGTGCAGATTGTTATGTTTTTGCCCGAAATTCCTCTTCTGGTTAGTTCTTTTGTGCCAATTGAGATACCATCCAGTTCTGTTCGAACCACGCTGGTATTGTTTTCCATTCCCCACTTAATCTTTAGGTTTAGTACTCTCGAGTAAACTCCACATCCTGAGCCTTCTTTCATTTTCGAACCATCTGTATATATGCGTATTGCATTTGCAGCATCTGGCTCTGTGTTTTGTTTTATTTCTATTTTGTAGGGTTTGTTAAACAAAAACCTGGGTTCAATTGCATAATTGGCTGCCTGCAGCAGAGGTAGCGCAGTAAGCGCTTCCTGCCATAGGCTTAACCTCAATTGGCCCATTCCTACTTCGGGGTTTACACTAGCCGTGCGCAATCGTACCATGGCCATTAACGCAACCTCCTTGACGTACAGGTCCAGAGGGGTCAGACCAGTAATCAGTTCCATTACTGCGGTTGGTGTTATTCCCATGGCTCCTTTGATGTTTAAACAACCCATTCGCTGTATTTGATATAATTTTTGGATGGCCGTTGCTTGAAGAACCTACGGTCCCCATGCAATTGCTCCATACGTTAGCATGGGTCTTATGATTGCAGTGTAGATCCAGGTAACCACACGGGGTGACGGACCCCATGTGCGTCCCACTGTCCTCCGACACTGCTCATAAGCCACATATGCTCTTTTTGCTCTGCTGTGTAGATGAGAGTTCCATGTTAGGGTAATACCAAGGTATTTCAGTAACTCGAAAATACTAGTATCAAATAATTTCCAATGAGTTTGTTGCTGTAAATATTACTTAATAGAGTACTATTATAGTTTCCTGTTAAATATTGTTGTATTTAATAAAGCGCGTTACCGATAGATATCACATAATAATAATTATTGCAACGCTTTTCTAAGTTTTGAAAAATATTTTTCAAAGATACCTACTGACCGTTCTGCTAAGAAGCAAGAACTCCCCCCCGGGCCATAGTGTGTAGTGTAATTCATTACCCGACGGGGCCTATAGCCCGGGAAGTAGTTGTTGCTTCTTAGTTGAACGGCAAGTGTTTTTGAAAAATATTTTTTAGAACTTACAAAGCGTTAGAATAATTATTATTCTACGATATTTATTTTAGCTTAATATTATAAGATGCTAAAAATACTATTTTACAAGTAGAAATTTTGCTTTATCCCCAAAGATCTCTTAATATATTTTATGAATATTGCAACCAATACATACATGAAAAAAAGCCATATTTGTCTCACTGCAAGGGCTTCCATTGCTCCCTAAGGATATTGCGGGATCGATATAACGGAAATAGTAACTTTACTGTGGGGCACAATATGTTCCCATAAAACGTTTATTTTTTTCGTCGGCAATTCCCATTTCATTTATCTAATAAACTTTTCCGAAGGTGAGATCGTAGAGAAAGTTACGGTTTTGGACAAAGTGAACGTTAATTTCCTTCTCCATTTGACAATAATGTTATGAAAGATGATCTTTATTAGAAGCACCAATCAGTAGAGTGAACAGTTATTATCAATTAATATTTAATAATTATCTCTTTCCATAAATATTATACCGAGGCTGCATTGGGACACTCGGTATAGTTGACAAATAACATAAATATTTAATAATTTTGCGTCATTACATTTTTATTACAAATATATAGAATCCTGCAAAGTAGTAAATTTTATTCGCAACCTTAGGTAGCTGCTGTTCTCACGATAACTTGTAACATATTGTTATTGCAATAATTACATTCACAATTCAACGGTATAATTGAGTAAAAAATGTTAATCGTAATTTATTCTATCAAGATTTCCAGCTATAGTTATTAAATGGTAAGTGATAAACTGAAAAAACTTGATCTTTTGGAAAATATCAAAATATTTAACTTCAATTTCATTAATTGTGGTAACATTATAACATTAACTATATATCTGATCCTATAATTGTTACTTGGGGGGTACCACAGGGGTCCCATTTAGGTCCTTTGCTTTTTAACCTTTTTATAAACGATATTGGATCTATTTTTAAACATTCAAATATTTATTATTTGCAGACGACTTAAAAATTTACAAAACTGCCAGGAGTGTTGAAGATTGCTGTAAATTACAATCTGATGTTGATTCACTCAAAGATTGGTGTATTGTTAATGGTATGACACTGAATATTGATAAATGCTATTGCATTACTTTTACTAGGTCATCAAATCCACTTATTCATAACTACAGACTCCGAACTGAATCAATAAAACGTGTTAAGTTAATTAAAGATTTGGGTGTATTCTTCGACAAAAAATTGTCATTTATTGAACACATCAATATAACCACTAGTAGGGGTTATCAAATGCTAGGATTTTTAATGCAAAATTCCAAAGATTCATCTGTGAAGAATGTGACAATTCTTTATAACAGTTTAGTTTGTTCTCTTCTTCAATATGCATGTGTAATATGGTCCCCATATTATAGGCATGTAGCTTACAAAATGCATATCCCAGTTGGTCAGTATAGGTACAATGATATCATGGACAGTATTAACATTATATCTTTGGAAAATAAAAGAGCCTACTTACTGTACTATTCAATTGATCTCGGGCACCATCTCGTGTCCAGAACTTCTTGCATTGTTTTCCTTTAAAATTCCCAGTAGAGTCACTCGTAGTTACAACCTTTTGGAAGTTCCCTTTCACAGTACCAATTATGGTTACCATTGCTCGGTTTCACGGCTTGCACGGACAGTAAATTTATATTGTGATTTGGGGCATAACTTCACTGGAGTTTCATTGAATAATTCCAAAAGTAATTTAAGAGTTTTAAATGTTTATTATTTTATATTATTATCATTTTTTATTTTATTATTTTGGTGTTTAGCATGTCAATTATGTGTCATTTTATCGTATTTTATTATAGTAATAGTGTATTTCTGATGTTTTTGTTTAAATTTGTAGCTAGAATACAAACTAAATTGTATAGTTTTATAGTTTTATACTTATCTTTATTTATAAATGTTTTCTACAAGGGGGTGATCCCGTTTATTAATAAATAAAATGAATAGTAAATAAAAAAATAAAATAAAAATAAAAATTTGGTGAGGCTTCTTTTTGGGTGGTTACTCTAGTACGGTACACGGCGGCAGGGACTTTTAACGGATAACGCCGCGTGACACCCTGGCTTCACTTAACCCCTTTTGGGATATGGGTATGGAACGCCATTAAAGACACCGCTTAAATAAATGCGTTCATTATATTTATCCATTTTTGAAAACAGTTTTTTCTATCATGATTTCAATGTGTAGGTATGGCTTCAGTTCTTCCAATGATTCTTTATGTTTACGTTCCATTTTGCTATGTCAAATGTCTTCCAGCATTCTGTAACATTCATATCAGAATCACATTCCATAAAATCCAATATGATTTTGAAGGTTCGTCTAATGTAATAGAGTTTAAAGAACTGGATTATTCCATGGTCTATAGGTTGAAGCAAAGTTGTCATGTTGGGAGGTAAAATTTTCATATTTGGATGCATAGTTTCAAGTTCTCGAGGATGATCTGGTGCATTGTCCAAAGCTAGAACTGCCCTAAAGTCTAAATTATTTGGCTAAAAACACATGTGGTGGTTTGTGTGCAGGAGCACGATCTTGTTGAAATTGCATCCTCACACCTTTCGTGAACAACATACCCAATTTCCAGACAAAGTCAATGTTTGGGCAGGTATTTTGGGAAACCATATAGTTGGTCCTGTCTTCCTAAATTCAAAATGCAATTGAGCTGTTAATTCTTGAAATTCTGGAAGATACTCCAGATGAATTCGGCCATCTGAAATAACATTTCAACAAGATGGTGCTCCTGCACATTATTATGGTGCAGTAAGATATTACCTGGATGAAGAATATCGAGGTAGATGGATCGGCCGGCGAGGTCCTATAAAATGGCCACCTCGGTCACCAGATCTAACAACATTAAATTTTTTTCTATGAGGGGGACTTGAAATCCAAGGTTTATACTACTTCACCAGATAGCATTGGCGTTTTGAAAGAAAAAATTATTGAAGAATGCAATGCAATTTCAGCTGACACATTCGAACGAGTACGACAAGAGTTTACCGAGGAGTTTTCTAATAGGATGTATTACTGTCAGGAAGTAGACGGACACATTTCGAACACTTGCTATAAGAATCCATTGTTGATATTTGATTAATTAAATTAAAAAAAAATAATTTCAATAATTTTGGTATTTATTTAATTTATCCGTCAAAATTAGTTTGAACCCAAACAAAATTAATATGGCTATGTAGCCAATGTCAATGCCTTTCAAACGAGATATCACTTGCCATAACGTCCTATTTAAAATTATTGGCCAGAGTGGTACTGTGACGTCATCTATCACTATTACGTTACCTGTTACCATTCGTAGAGAAGTTTACAACACTTTATTTTCACCCTCCAAATTTTATTAATGTAAGTGTAGCCGTTCAAAAGATACGAGGGGTGAGGGGACTTTTGAATAGCACTGTATTCTAGACTAAATAAAAGACATAAATCAATATTATAAATCGGTATTTTATTCATCAATTTTATTGCAAAAGTCAATGAAGTAAAATGTTAAATTGGGTCAATTACTACCCAGCGTACGTACAACTCTGAATTTATGTATTTTCTACTTCACAAAATAATAAATCAACTTTTTTTTTTGTTGTAGTACTTTTCTTTGAAATGTTATTTCGCGAATGTCGACGCCTGTTATTTATGGGGTGTAGATAATTCATTTTATTTTAAAAAGTGACGTTAAAAAATATTGAAAATAACAAGGAACGCTTGGTTACAGTTCTTTATCGTAAATCATCAAACGTCGATCCAGTATCGAGTAATTTTCAGGGTTGATTGAGAATATCTTTCAACAACGGATTTTTTGGTCCCGTTATATTTGATAAGATTATTTCCTAAATTATCAAATTACCAAGAAATGAATATTTTTTTCATATTTTTTATTATTAAAGGTACAATTATTAATACAGGGTTGGGATAAAGTATGGAACCAAGTAAATATCTTTTATCGCCAACCGTTAGTAAAGCCGTCAATTTTATTATCAGATTGATTTCCGGAAGTAAACAAACAGTTTACCTTCCTTTACTTTATCTGCCGCATTTGCGGCAGGTAAAGTATTTTGACTTTGACATTATACTCGAAAATCATCATCTGTCAGTGTCACGCTTCTCCCTATTACGGCTCGATAATAGTTTTCTTGCGATTTACTTATAACAAATTATTGTTGGAACTCCTTTGACTTCAGGAACTAACTTTTATAATGCTTCAGGGTGTACCTTCAATTTAAATATAACAAATAATTAGTAGATTTGTTCTATATTTGCTGTTCACTTTGTCATAATAAAATGCAATGAAATATACCTCAGTTTATTACAATCTGAATTCTGAGCAGTTGGCGATAAAATTTTGTATGCACCACGTCAGAAAAGTGTCTTTATCGGACTCGCCTGTTATTCGTCTCGCTTTGCTCGTTTCATAATTTCAGACTCGTCCGATAAAGAATCACTTTACTGCCCTGGTACATAAATAACTATTAAACGAAAAGAACGATATTTATGAAAATTTGCAGGTAAGTGCAATGGAACAAAATGCATCTGATTTACCTACATTTTTTTGTTAATAATATTCTTCCAGTTTAACCGGAAATGCCATCAACTTCTTCAATTTAAATGGGACACCCTATATTTTTTTACAGATTTTGAGAGAGCTTGTTATTTTGAATTCATTCCTACTAATTTAGTGTAAAAAACTTTGTAATAACGAGGAATATAGCACTTTCAACATCCTTTGAGTTTTTTGCATTAGAGCAAAAAACTGTTTAGATAAACTAATTGATGTTGTTTGTATGCATAGTAATAAATAAACGAGTACTGTTTAGTACGTCTTTTGCTCTCCAAGTGTCAAATTATAATTGACGGAAATAAATTGAACATTTAGAATGATTCAATTAAGTGAAAAAGAGCGTATGGAAATTTTAATGATGATCGGTTATGGTGATCGTGATAGAACTCATGAAGAAGTGTGTCATATTTTTAATAATTTGCATCCGGAGTTGAATCCTATATCACGCTCAACAGTAACTAAAAACTTTACAACGTTTTAATACAACTGGGATGGTGAAACATTTGCTAAAACCTGGAAGACCGCAGACTGCAACGAACGAAACTGTTAAACAAAATATTGCCCACCACAAATTTGGCACTAAGCCATGGTATCAGCCGACGTTCTTTAAAAAAGATATTAAAAAGTGAAAAGTATCATTCGTATGAGGTACAGTTAGTTCAAGAATTATCAGACGATGATTTTGACCGACGGCTGGAATTTTGCGAACGGCTAATGGACTTCTGTAATGTCGACGAAAATTTTGCTTATAACATAGTTTTTTCCGATGAGGCAACTTTTTGTTTAAATGGAACATAACTCAAGGTATTGGTCAAATGAGAATCCTCATTGGATTAATGAAACACATACCCAGCATCCACAGAAGTTAAATGTTTGGAGGGGAATGGTCGAAAATAGGCTTAAAGGCGCATTTTTTATCGACGGAAACTTGAATGGTGACAAGTATTTGGATCTACTTAATAACGAAATTATTACTGCAATTTAACAGAATGGGCAATTATAGTTTGTTCAACCATCCTTTGCCGTTATGTCATAATCGATGACGTATTCTGCTGTTTTACGTATGTCTTATATTTGTTGAATGTTATTTTACACGTAACCTCAAAATTATAATCAATGGCATAATATGTTAAGAATTGTTTTCAAAATATGACAACTGAAATGTCAAAAATAACAGATAAAATTTATGTCGACCTAAGATAAGAAATACGTTAATGACGTCATAATTCCGTCTCATCCATTTCATGAATGAGAGAGCAAGCTGGACAATGTATGACGTAACGGCAAAGGATGGCTGAACAAACTATACCACAAAATGTTTGGTTTTAGCAAGATGGATTGGACGTAGAGGATTCATAGAGTGGCCTGCTCGTTCTCCGGATCTTAGCCGGTTAGTTTGTTTTCTTTGGGGTGATCTAAAATCACGTGTTTACGTTAGACGTCCAACAAAGTTACATGAATACTAATACGTGGAGAAGTCTTGGAAAGAGTGACTCAAGAATTTGTTAATGGGATGGCATATTGTCAGCAAGTAAACTGCGAGCATTTTTAACATTTGGAGTAATTTTTTTTCTCATTATTCTGAAATAATGAAATGTACACCTATTGTACAACTAACTGTGAGATATTCCTCGTTTCTACAATTTTTTATACTAAACTCAGTATGTATAAATTCAAAATAACAAGCTCTTTCAAAATCTGTGAAAATATATAGGGTGTCCCATTTAAATTGAAGAAGTTGATGGCATTTCCGGTTAAACCGGAAGTATATTATTAACAAAAAAATGTACATCAGATGCATTTTTTTCCATTGCACTTACCTCCAAATTTTCATAAATATCGTTTTATTCGTTTAAAAGATATTTTTTCTACGACCGTGCGTTTTAACCCACTTTCCCGCACTAGTGCGGGAAAGTAGAATTATGCAAATTTTAACATTATTAGATAGTCTTTTACTTCGGAAGTTATGACTATTGTTAAAACAGGTGAATAAATGGTCCATCAAATGAAATCTACATCTTTTCTAGCTTTTTGTTGCATTTTTAATTTTTTGAAAATAAAAAATAATGCAGATGTTTTGATATAACCCTGAACATTCTTTGAAGTAGTGTCATAAAACAACTATTAAACCACCCGGGTTTGATATAAGAGAAATATATCAAATAAAATTCTCTCATCTACAAATGACTTAAAACCGTTGCCGTCACCTTCATCGTCATCTTTATGTGACCTGCAACCGATGCCATCCTCATCAACGTCATCTACTCACCAGTTAACAACAAATAACTCCACTGGACCGGCAATTTTAAGTAATTTACAGAATGCAACAAATTGTGTTTCTAACATTTATATTTATAATAATAATTTATAATAATAATAATTTTTGGTTTTCTATATGTATATTGAAATAAAATAACTTTTGAAAGATGGGTTGGTATACTTTTTTGTATATACGGTAGTAGAAAAAATAATGTTCCTAACTCATGCGTAAAGTCAATTGCAGTCGCGTGCGGGAAAGTATCACTTTCCGCACTTGTTAGGAAAATAACTATACTTGATTCCATACTTTATCCCAACCCTGTATGTATAAAGTGTTGGCAATACTTAGATGCTGTCGATTTGAATATATTTTGACAGATGTGGGAAGTAAAATATTTTAGGTATACAAGCATCTTCTCCTAATTTCAACAACTTGAAAACTTTTTGAATCTGATAAAAAATCCTCCCGACGTTTATCTCCTTCCAAGTTTACTTTCGGTTAAGTTTAAAGGGCTCTGTTTCGTGATCCCTGAGGTCTCATCTCACTTGTCTGCACCCGTTTTGAACCACTATCATTCTAATAACAGCACACAGGGATTCCGACACCGATTCTAACCCATCGTGAATGTAATAGTTCTATTGTGGCAAATTGTTACTGTTTTAAGGGACAATTATTTATGTTCAATAAGAAGGTTGGGATTTGAAGGGGAATATAAATTATTGTTTCGCGAAATTCGTTAGACAAGAGACTTGAGATCTATTAATTCGGATAATTAATTTTATCTAAGTGTTGGGATTATATGGATTGAATAATTCATGTGCTTAATAGCATACCAGAAATAATTTACTTTGTGTACATTCAACTACTATGTAAACCCATTTTGAGATTTTAAAATTTCCCAAATTGGAACCAAGTTTTCTTTTTATTATAGAAATCCAGCGTAGAGCTAAAATTATCCTTTAGTAGTAATAACGCCAAGGTAAATCGTTATAATTTCATATAATTCCATTGCGTTAGTTAATAATTTAATATTTTGAATACATTTTTTCAATAAAGTATCAAGTGTCAAGAAAAATTCAGTACCAAAAGGCTCTCAATATGGTCAGTACATGGATAAAAGAAGAGGGTTTAAATATCGGTCACTCCAAATCAACTATTGTAGCTTTCGCCCGGAGAAGGATGTTACAGGACTTAGAACCTTTGACTCCCTAAGACGCTCTGTCACAAGGATATATCGCGGTGATTTTGGTCTAGAAGCTTACCTGCAACCAACAGTTGACAAAAGTAAAGAAAAAAGTCGAGACTACATTGATGATAGTAAGAGCTCAATATTTCATCAGAACACAGAGTAACTGTGGTGTGGGTTTCTGGACATTGTGAAACTGAGGAACAAGCTAGAAAAACTGATGAACAAGCCAGAGAAGCTTTAGCAACTCCATATATTGGACCAAAACACAAAAAGCCTACGGGGTAGCTAGCGAGAGGACAGGAAAAATCAGTGCTTAACAAATAATATCTATATAAAAATATTTCTACCGTATAGTATGGTGTAGGAAGGTAATTTCTTTCCTCTATGAACGAATCTCCACCATTCTTTGCTGTTTTTGGCTTTTATTTTTGCTTCATTCAACGCTAAATTTCTATCTTTTAGGATTGTGTCAATAAAGTACACGAATTTTTCATATTTTGCTTGGATATTAATTTATAATAGTGAATATGAT
>CAJUYH010008096.1:0-16113 GCA_910591685.1 Galerucella tenella | reverse complement strand
TATATATATATATATATATGTACAATCAACTGAAAATTTAAGTAGGTCCAATATGCAAAAGTAAAAATGGAGATTTGTCACACTTGGTGCGCTGACGCGGCAGATATAAAACTCTACCTCCAACTATTAATCATGCTCATGTACTTAATCATTCTACTTTGGTCGGATTCGCAGTTAATTTTCTATGAATCAAATTGGGACAAACTTATATAGCATCCTGGAGATGAATCGTCCATAATTCAAATTATAAATTATTCATACTGTAAATTATTCACATCAATATTAGTTCAGTAAGAAGAAGGTGAAAATGAAAGAAACAAAGAACGAAGAAAAAAAAATAGAGATAGAAATGAGTAAATACACGTATTGTAAGTGGCATCAGTTTGAAAAAAATAAATGGAGTGGATAGTGGCGGTACTGTCTGATTCGTTGATGCCCCTTCAAGCTTTTCGGTTTGAAGATCACTTGGATGTCGAGTCCGGTTATCCCTGAGCGACTTTTTAAATGCACAAGGGAAGGTGGAAAGGCTGCGCGCATGGAATAAAAAGAAAATGAAGGAGAAAGGAAAGGCAAGGAGAAAGAACGTAGTACGTTAACCGTAAGCCATCCGAGACTGAGATAGTCAAGAGCGCGTAGTCTCTGACTCAACTTATTAGTTAGGGGTAGAGTGATGGACGGTAAGGGCTCTCTGCAGAATGAGATGCCATCAGCAATGTAAAACTATTTTATTCAGAAATCCAATGTGAAATGACAAAGAATTTTGAATGGCTGATGGTTTTAAATGATATCTACATGAATAAATATATTTCTTTATTACATACACACACACATATACACATATATATTTTTCATTTAAATCAATGAGCTATAATATAAATAAAAACATAAAAAAATATCACGAGTGAAAAAATATAATAAATGAATAAAACAAATGATTGCACATTGTGAGTGATTTATTGTATTTTCATTAAAAAATAAGGAACTTTTTATATTTGTCATCGTGTAAAAATAAAAATATGAAATATATAGATCAATTGAATTGTAAGTCCGTCTATTATTCTGTCACACAATGGAGCTCATTGATGTGAATTGTCAAAGTACTCATTGAACCATGAAACATGCCAAGATCAAATAAAGAGTGTCTGAATCTTTCGAAGATAATAAGAAGTCTTTGTGTTCTCACATAGATCAAATACAATTTTTTAAAGTGTAATAAGAACCATGAAATTTCTATATAAAATATTTTAATTCAAACACACATAAAATAGGACTATAAAAAATATATGAATTCGTAGATGGACAAAGATGTATATGATAGGTGTATAGATATAATATGAGATATTCAATATTCAAATTCATGTGCAGATGTATGAATGAAATTGTGGGACACAAATACACCAGTTGCTATGACATTTGTCGAAGGATGTTAGACGTCGCGAAGATGTAGCGCGACAGTACAGCGGACAAAGATCAGCCATCCATAGATTGCTAGGGACAAGTATCAATGAGCCATAGCATTTGACCATATATATCCGTAGTGGAAATTGGATATGCAATTCCAATCCTACATTTGCAAACGAGATGAAGCACATTCGGTACCCACTCTGATAAATGATACAAGACATATACATGAACGCACACATTCTCCATTGTAATGTATATACTGATGGAACGGTGGACCGTTGAATGAATTTCATGCACTTTGTATTGAAAGTATTGAAAACAGCCGAAAAAGAAAAATCTTTATTTTTCTTGTTGTCACAGCCATTAAAAATGTTTAAAATTCTTTCTGCTATTATTCGATTATATATTAGATTGAATTATTGATACAATATGTTAAATTTTATTTTATGCCGTTGAAGTCCATAAATTTCACGAATTAAATTCAATGTTGACATTGAATAGTAGAACAAAGGGTGAATGTCAAGAAACACCAACAGTCTATTTGAAGCAACGAGTATTTATCTTGGTGTTGCCTGCCTTTCCATTGGATCGCTTGAGCCTACTGTAGGGTACAGAGGCTCTTTGGAAATTATCAGAAACAATGATTGAACATTAAATTCAATGATTCAAGTATATTTCCTTTTTTTTTTTCTCAAATTAATATATTTTGTATTTGATTTACAAAAGATCAGTGTTGAACTACGATTTATTACCTTGAATTACTTCAACTGAATACATCAATTTTGTATGTTTACATGGTCCAACAAGTTTTACCCACAAAACACTCACGAAAGTTGTGCGCAGAGCTTTTGCGAAAACTCAGTCGTTATTCTCGTTGAGTATCTCGCACCCTCATTTATTTCATTGCCACTCCCCGTGAAAGCTAACTAAAACTATTCCACCTCCAGCCACATTTATAGTACTAAATTTATCTAACAATCGTGACTTTTGTGTATCCTCTTATTTTCATATCACTTCCTAATTCTCTTACACCCATGACTTGATGAGTTCTAAAGTGCAATTCAAAATATATTTTCGAGTTATAAACAAACGTGATATATAATGACATTAATAACACAATAATGTTGTGATAGCAAGAGAAAATTAATAAAATATATTTTGTTTTATATTGAATAATTGTATCAAATTGCCATAAATAATTCAAACACATTGATAAGTCACTGGTGCATTTCATCATGGCAAATATGAAATAAAAATAGAGATGATATTTCTTGGAGTTTTTATTAATTCATAGATATTGGAGTAGAAAATCAGTAGAGGCTTTAATATCCGTACCGTGTGCATCAGTGTCACTGGTGTATTTTCATAGGTGAATTTTAGAATCAGTTGAAATAGGCAAGTAGCTTTCAAATCGGAAACCAGTCTTACCACGTGTCCACATTCACCCAAGAGTGTACACCTACAGATATATACAAAAAGTACACATACAACCTAAGTCTATATTCAGTTCGCCACAGTGTCCGTCAGCACTGTTCAATTATTTACTATGTACCCTGGTTGCACCGACGAATCAATGAGAATATAGAATAAGAGTGGACTGGTAGTGAACAGCTATACAATATAATTCCAAGAACCACGAGTTCATAGCTGCCACGTTGTGTAATTTTTCAGACGTATAAATTAGAATGGGATTGACCTTTTTGTCACAGTAGTGAATTATTAACTCGAAACTTTCGTTTTGATTATGGTAGCAAAGTGATTCTCAGAATGAAAAAAAAAGAAAGAAAAACTAAAATAATAATGTGAGTTCAAAATTACCACGAGCACGAACTATAAACATTTACTCTATATTTCTACAGTTGTTTTATAATAAGTACTAGAATGAAACACAAATGTAATTGGAAATTATCTGTTGTACTTTAATTAATGTTGATAATATATATATTTGGTTTCTTCTTCTTCTTCTTGTAGGTAGTTAAAGCAGCCAGTCCAGTATTACTGCGAGTTATAGTACTTGGTGCATTTTTTATTTACTGTACAGTAAGTATTCAGTGTTTATTTCAAAATTTGATACTGTTGATATTGTCCTCGTTGCTTTGAGACCGAAAAAAAATTAATTTTAAGTGTTTTTATTGTTTGGCAAATTTCGGATTTTCATGTCAAATTATTTTATGTTTTGTGGTATAACCTGAGGATGTATCTATCCCAAAATTCATGACTTCGAAATTGCACCGGACGTGATAACGATACGGTTGATTGAGGGAAAATGCCCACAGGCTGTGACTGTAATCGGCAGTAGTATACCACAATATTTTTTTAAAATATAGTAAACAGGATCCTCCTGTCAGCGGTTCGCTTAAGTAGAAAAGAAATAAATACTTATAATAATGGCAACAATTACAATAATGAGGAAAAAATTGTTTTAATATTCAATCTAATTATATCAGATAATTATCCATCTTGAAATCACTATATTTTCATACATTTAATAATACCATTTAAAATCTGTGAGCTTTTTTTTTTTATTTTATTCCATACATACTTTCTATTATGTTTCATTTAACTTTTATATAATAATTGTTATTATTTTCTTTATATTTCATCAGACAATTGTGATGTATCCACGACCAAATGTGATAACATGCACCATAAGGGTTTGGCTCCGGGAAATTGGCTTTTCACTTACGTACGGTGCCCTGATGTTGAAGACTTGGAGGTGAGTATACTTCCATGACCCTCTTTCACTTATATATATTGGCAATTGCGTACCGGCACCTCTTTATTTTTTTTTCTTTTTGGGCATATTTTTTCTTTTTTTATTTATTTTTCTAGAAAGCAATTCAGTTTTTCCCCATCTTAAATAGGGTGCGCAAGGTATTTTTATTTTTTCCCATTTTTATAATTGAAATGTCCAATAATTCTTTTTTTTTTATTTCAACACCTCCTGCTATATCTTATTGAATAGTATTTCTCTATCGCCCGTCATAAATTGAAAACGAGTTATATGATGAATAAAATGTGTAGTATATAGTACCGAAGAATGTGAGACTGGAATATCCAATTCTGTCTCTGGGGATGAGATAATGGGTGCAATGGCGCACGGGTGCCAAGATAAAAGACGGTGTTATAAATTTAACTGGTGGTTGTGATAGAGAAAGGTAAATAGGAATAAGAGACAAAGAAGCAGAACTTTGTGAAAATCATGAAAGCAGTGCAAGTCAGTTGAGAACATTGTTATACATACTTGTATTTTGGTTAAAGTGACTTGTTTCGAATGCATATACATACAATGGTAAAGCCATTTTAACTGTAGCGAACGTGTGGTATGGAGAACATAGACTGGAGTATCCCAGAGTGTCGTATACTGTCAAACAGCAATGTATAATACTAAACTCACTCTGATTGAATTATCCGTTTAATTGTACAATTTCGAGGAGTTCTGCATATGCACGTCATACCCTCACGTGTATTTACTTATATGTGAATCCAAAATTTGTAACAAATTGCATTATTATTATTCACATATTACTATTTGATGTGGCTTTTATTGAATGTATAAAGAAGTATCTCATTATATCTCGTCATTCGTCATACACTTTGTATGCATATTTTTATTTATTATTGAGAAATAACTTTTTTTCACCTTCATGACAAAGATAGAATAGGATGTTAAAGTATGAGGGGACACAGCCAAGTTTTATAAAGAATATAGTACGAAAATTTATGGAGTTTGAAAGAAAGAATAAATAATAGCAATAAACTCATTTTGAAATACATGAAACATTATAAAGGATGGGTATATTTTTTTTTGTTATTCATATATGTTTAAATGAAAAATAAAAAAATATACGATGACTTATTATAATAGTATGTCAATGTCAAATATGTTATTTTACATTGACTCATTATGGCGGTATGTAAATGAGCCTCATATAATATAACACACGTCTACATGAAAAAGTAATACCTAGTGAGATAGAAAAAAAAAAACATTTCAAGCCAGTACACTGTCCCTGTACTTTGTACCACGATAGTTGATCGTATAAAGCATTCAAGTAATAATATAATTAAATAAACCTGACTATTGTTAATTTTCAATAATCACCGTGATTTACCTGTACTTTTCATTATAATAGTATAATATAATATGATAGTAAGAGAAATATGGAGAAATACGTCGTAGAATAAACAGATATTACTTATCAAGGTTTGTTGACATCGGTGACGCGTTATACGTCATCAGAATGGAATGTACGCATTCGTATATGTAATTTTTCTATAATACCTCGTAATGTAGTTTTCTGTTTATGACAGAAAATCACTTATTATACAAAACGTATTGGAATGGGCTACATAAATTAATGATCCTCGGAACATTCTAATGTTATGTGCAACATTTTAGACTTTTTTATCAAGCCACTCAAAAGATGTCAAAACTTCAATTTTTTCATTTTGAAATATTGTGTGAATTCCCTCCGGAAACGCGAATTGTTATTTTACGCTGAACCCAAAATTGATACAAAATTTGGCATGGTAATTTATTGTTAGTTCGATAACGATTAACTTCGTAAAAATGTTTAATTTTTTTGGTCTAGCCGTTTTCAAGATACTCCCACTATATATGACAAAAAATGAAAATCACCTTTTTTATGTACATTATACCTTCAAAAACAAAATTTTTTGTCATATTATTCGAGATGGCATTTCAGTGAACATTAATATTAACTTTTTTGTAAGTTTATCTATTTATTATTGTAGAAAAATGCGATTATATGCCTTATTTTGGCCTTTGAAAAATCGGACGAAACCAATACTCTCTTATCACTACGTGATGAAAAGTGAAAAAAGAAAGAAAGAAAGAAAAGAGTTCGCGGGGTAAGAATTAAGGTCGTCTCGATAGCGACAAGTAACCGCAACTTCCGATATCATTCGCGGATTTTCCGAGAATACTCAGTACTTTCCAATGCTGGCGTCATGATGATAACTTGGCGAGTGAGCGTGGCAGAAAGTGAGTCACGATAGAAAAAAGGAGAGTGTGAGAGAGAAAAAGACAAGGTGAAAACGAGTGGTACGGAAAAGGCTCCGGTCTCGACAGAGATCGATGGGTCAAATGACTTCCCACTTTTTTTTTGGTTTCTCTTTTTTTTTTGTTATTCACCTCGAGACTTTTGCTTGTATCTACTGTATGTCTATAGTTTCGACGACTGTAACAGACATGAAGATGAAAAACGATAAAATCCGTGAATTAAATTTTTATATTCTTTTTTTCTTTCTTTTTTTTTTTTGTTTTTTTTCTTCACCTTTGTAGTATTGAATGATTTTTATATAAAGCGCCAAGAATGATGCGGCATGCATTATATATGAGATGATAAAATCATTTATTGGAAAAAGTCTTTGTACAATAAGTATACTGAATGGGTATTGGTTATTTCCCAACTCCATTGATTAACGTATAGAATATGTCCGGCACACAAACCAGTGACGTAGTTCACTAAACCTAATTATTACATTTAACTTAATAAATTGATATAGGGCAAATGTCTTTAAAGCCATTTTACCCGGCGGCACTGGTAATCAATTAACTGGCAAGTAACTATATGACGCTGATGATAATCATATCACACGTGTCTATTGGGGTACCCTCACTTCACATCATGCCCAAGAGTGTAGGATCACCCTCATTCACTCTCTCAGTCACTCTCATGCCATCATCCGCAATTAAACAATTTCACGTAACATATTTATTCAACACGCTTGTGTGCTATCTCGTTATCCATTTATATTTACTTTCAATTAAAATTTGAATGTGGAAAATACAAAAGTTTGAATGCAAATACCCACATGATTTTTTTTTTTTTTTTTTTTTCATTTAACATTTAATTGTTTGGTAATTGTTCGTATAGTATAATTTATTTTGGATGAGAAAGTAATTTATAATTGCACTCTATTTTTTTCAAATTATCTTTTTATTCAAATATTGAATTAAAATATATGATAACCTCAAAAGAATAATTGAGTTCATTTGAATTAATAATGTTTTTTTTTATATATAATTATATCAAGATTTCTAAGAATAAAACCGTTGGCGTGGATGCTTTCTTTATTTGATTTCAGGATATCCGTGATATTTCGTGTGAAATCAGCGAAGGCAGTCAAGATAACAGACATGAATTTATTAAAACGCCTAGGGATAATAGTCACGATATTCAGTGTATTTCTTGGTATTCGTACGATTGTTGCACCGCCAGTAGTAATTGTGGGTCGAACTGCTGATGACCTTAAAGCTTATCTATGTCGAACAGACTGGTGGGATCATAGCTTTACAACTCGTAAGCCATATATCAATCATAGATTTATAAATTATATTAATCTTACTAATAAATATATTACAATAAACGATGCTCGTCACAAACTGTCTCAAGTTCAATAAACAACAGCTATAACAGACACGTGATTCCAAATTGCTCATGCATAATTGAATTTTTACCATTTACTCGATACAAGAAAAAAATAAATAACAGAGAACATAAAAATATTTGATAAATGCAAATATTAATAATTTTATAATTGCGTCGATGAATTTTTTCATTTCTATTGCTTTCAGTGGAAGTAATGTTTTTAGTATGGGGCATCAGATTGTGCATTGTAGTACGAAAAGCACCATCAGAGTTTAACGAGAGTCGATTTATCTCCGTGGCGATTTACAACGAATTTCTCTTGTCAGTTTTCCTCAATGTCTCTATGTAAGTCTCTATTTTATTTATTATACTGTTACTACTACCACATGGGTCACATCTTTTGGACAATATATAATACATATTCATCCATTATAAACACCAATTCCGTATATACATATATATATATATATATGTATCATATTGTGACCACAAATTGCAGTAATGCATTAACAGTTGTTGACCGCACAATTTTATTACCACCCATTTACGTATATGCATAAACTTCTGGCTCATTTGCTAAAGTACTATTCAAGTTGCTTTTATGGATTATTATCCTGAAATAATTGCCCACGATAAAATACCAAGAAATGAATTGTACTTATTACAGTACAATTCAATTGTTATTTATATCATTAAAGTCATATATATGTCAATTGTAATAATATATTGTTACAGGCTATTTCTTCAATCGCCTGCCAATCCAGATTTATTGTACATCATTTTCTTTTGTCACACCCAACTCACTGTGACGATATTACTTGGACTGATATTCGGCAGTAAGGTAAAGATATAATAATATATATCACAAACTTAACATAGGAATTACAATCAAAGTAAAAGAAAAAGAAAGAAGGAAAAAAATTTATAAAACTCGGGTAATTTATTCCGCCAAGTCAATAAAATTTTATCCTGTTTGTTATGTGAAAGGCTTACGTTGTATTCCGTGGCGAGGGTAAAGAAGATGCAATGGGGAAACTTCCGGGGGCAAGTGGTAAATTTATTGGAAAGTCGTGTCGAGCTCATGGAGCCAGCAACCAAACAAACTCCATATCACTGCAACAGGCTAATTTTACTGAAGATGGCGATGGAGTCACGGTAAGAAACCTCAACCCCTTGTGGGTATTTACTTGAAAATCACGAAATATCGTGATGATTTATTGGAGAAACGTGACATATTCTATGCACTCTTCTTGATTAATAATTATACGAGTATCTCCGTACAATGTGCAAAAATGTAATATTAATAATGATGCATTCTTGCATGGAATTTAAATTAACTTAATATATATATATATGTATAAATAAAATTCATTGCTTGCAGGTTGTTAGAAAAAAAAAAATTTTTTTTTAATATTAAAATAGTGTATCGTTATAGGAATACCCAAGAAGACTTTCTGCTTATCAAATAATATGGAGACTAAGTGAATATATTACGTTACAATTTACAGGAGGAATTTCGTCGGTTTTACTCACAACTTGAACTCTTGAAGGAGAAGAATTTACGTATGGGAAATCGTCATTTGGCTGCAAAAATATTGGCAATGCAGATGGCAGCGAATCAAAGTGATACACAAGTTTTAGCTGTTCGGGAAATTTCGCCGAATTTGAGGTTTAATAAACATGAAAGCGTAACTATAGAAGAGTCGGCAATAGTAAATGTTGAATCCGGAAAATTAAATGTAAATACTTATGTTGAAGTATTCGAGGACAGTAGTAATAAAATGGTAACGTCAGTTCAGCTTAGTATCGAGAATGGAAATGAGAAACATTCGGAAAGTGTAAATACTATGGAAAAAATAAATGGCGAGAATGGCAATAAGAAAATTTCATCAATGCCATTGGACCAAAATACGACTACAGTTAGCAATAAGAAAGTCTCAACAATTGAAAGTGACAACGTTAATCTTGAGACGGTTATTTCATCTACTTCAATGCCATCTTCCTCGAATATTGTAGATAACCCAAGTGAACATAACGACACATCGAATGCCGAGGCAAAAATCAAAGAAATAAAAGAAGGTGAAGTTCACAAATCGGGTCACGCTCATACACACGCCATTGTTATAAATCTCGATGATAAAAGTAGATTTTCGGAAGAAGTCACCGTATAAATAAACTATTGTGTAAATAAAATATATTGGTGTCTCGATTTTTTCTTTTTTTTTTGTCTGGAAGACTGATAAAAAACGAGAATGAATAGTGTACAGTTTTACCAGGAAAATTTTAATATTAAATTGTATCAACAATTGGAATATTAAAATTTTTTTTATTCCAGCTCTTCGATGTCCATGATAAATTAATAACATTTTTGAATTTCAATTTAAAATAATGGTGTTTATCACACTTGCACATTTTTAATTTTTAAATATGAATATATTACATGAAAATGTAGTATTCGCATAGTACAGTACTCTGCTCGACTATTTTACATAATTTAGCGTCTGTGTGGCTCTGCTGCTTTTCGTATATTACACGCGGCTCTGATTAACTGAAAAATATTTCAATTTATTATTGGGCTTCCAGCAATCTTGTTGCTTTTTTTATTTGCTCAGTGAAAAATATAAATTTATACATATGTATTTATGTATGTCGGTAGTGACATTCAGCGGTAAAAAAAAATTTATCATTGTTATGAGAGTGCGCTCATATTTGCACGAGAATTTTACCGAGCGCTGTGCTGTGTTTGTAGATTATAACTGTTGCAATACAATATAAATATTAGTAAATATATTAAATGACTAAACTGCCACTGGCAATTAGAAATTTGATGCGAAATAAATTCATGATATCATTTTCACAATATAAAGTATCGAATATTTATAGTTGTTATAATGATTGTCAGGAATGTATATGAATAGAGATACATACATATTTGTGTATCTCCATATATACAATTATATCACTATATATTCTCGATTTAATGAGTGCGATTCGTAACACGTAGCATTTACGTATATTTACAAAACAAATAAATAGATTTGCGAATTTGCTTATGTGTACATAAAATATATGTATATGGTGTTATATACATTTTCCGTGAAATTTTTCGAGGAATGAAATATCCCAATAATATCAAATTATTCGCATAACTGACAATTTAAACTGAGTTTGCATAGTGAATTGTCTCTGCAAACCCGTTGATCGACTGTTTGAAAATACTCTCATCTATAGAAGAAAAATAAAATGAAATAACTAAATAAATAAATAACTGAATATACCGTCCGGGTGAAAGAGTAAATTTCATTCGATCCGATACAGGTCGTACGTATTTACTGAGGTTGAAGCGATATACATAGTCTACCATTTGTATTTCAACTGATAGACTTTTTGTTCGATTCACACAATTGATCCTGTGACAATTCGTTCTAGAATCCTTCATCGGCCATAAATTCTTATCTATTGTTAGTTTCATCGTATTTGTCCCAACTGATAAAAATAGAGTTGGGTTATTTTTCGTTTTCGAATTTATCGAATTGCATTTTATATTTAGTAAATAAATTTTGCTAAAAAAAAATAATGATTAATAATCGCTTGTAAGTAGATCATGATAACGTTGTCATCCCAATTGAGCCCCATTCTTGGGATTCTTCGTCATCATCGCTACTAGAACATTGCGCCATTAATAATCCTTATATAAAATATTTGGAAAATTACAACACTACAATTTTAAATAAGAAAAGAAAAAATGAAAATGTACACATAAATAATAGTTTTACGTATTATTATTGTATATTATCATTCAATGTTCATTTCCGATAAATACTAGTGTGAGCGCAACACCATTGGATATCATTTAAAATCTCCAGATAATTGTATTTGACTACTATTTAATTTAACCAAACAATTTATTTCGTTCTTAATTGAATTGCGCACTTCAATTAAGCACTAAAGCCGCGAATACGCCGACTAACTGCACTTTCCTGCGCGTGAAACTCGAGCAACCGACACATACGATCAATTCCATACGTGCTATAGTACGAAGTTTGCCAAAGGTTAATTGCAGTGCTTTCAAATTTTAATTATTTTAAGTATTATACGGTGAAAAATGATAAATATGGCAGTAGAAATAATTTTCAATGATATCAAATATAACTGGAACCATGTCAACAATAACTCATATATTGACACTCACAATCATTGTAATAATAATTAAATGATTATTGATATTTATTATTAATGTTTTTCAATAAAAAATACTATGAAATTGTTATACAAAATAAATATTGAAAATTTGTCGTATATGAATGGAGACTTTATCAAATTGCTCATATTAGATTTTAAACTAAATATATAAGTTAATGTATTAATAAATATCGTCGATAGATATATGAAAATGAACAAATAAATCAATAAATAAATAAATAAAATTAATTGTCAAGCGAAATGGTATTCAATCCGATAATATTTGTGTAATATCAACCTCATATCAATTGAAGTATACGGATGTAAAATGTTTCAATGTAAATAATAAATAGTTGCATTTCTCCAATATACCTATAGTAAAATAAAATAATTTATTAAAAATTCATCTACGTGTGATAAATTTAATGAGGAACAAAACAATTTCAAATATATATAAACATCCAGCGGATGTATACTTATATATACATAAATATTTTAATCTGGCACAGGAAATAGAACATGTATGGCAAATATTGCGAATCGAAAACAAAAATAATATGGTTATACAAATCTATATGAAAAACATTGTAACTTCGATGATGAATACATTCATGTAATTAACGTTTATTTGATTGTGAAGCGTTAAATTAACAGTGCATTTATGTATTATACTATGTGAAATAATGGGAATCTCAATAAAAAGTAAATTGATTCAAAATTTATCGTTCAATTATTATTTTCATATTGAAATGAAAATTAATAACATCCACCGAAAATAAATGGAATAAATACCGCGACCACAAATAATTATAATATCATAACCAATATTTACGTATCGGCTTAGCAACAGAATAAAGAAATAAATACCTGAATAAATTTATATAAAAAGATTTACGGTTCACTCAACCATTACAGTTAATAGTGTCACGAACAACGACTTCAATATCCTATCTATATAGATAAAATAACTTTTATTTCACTTATACTTGAGCAACATCTAGCATTGAATGATTCATAAAACGTAAATTTTCATAACTGCTTATTGAAAGTATTCAATATACCGTATAATATCTACATCATTTTATATAAACGAATCCTGATTTGAAAGTATCGAAAGGGTATATAAAAAATGTCATCCAAACGAATCTATAAATTCAATGGTGCAAGTACTATGATAAATATCGTAACATCTATCATTTCAATATCAGTGGTACCTGCTCAAAATAAAAATTCATCCTATCAAATAAAAATATCCAATTACTCCCAATGATCAAAGAAGTAGTCCACTACGATAATTTATAATTAAAAATGAGGAATTGAATAAATGAAGATTAAACATTTCGTTGGGATAAAAAAATATAAAATATAATTCAACGAATTATTGCATATTGCGATGGCAGTAATTCAAAAATCACGAGCCATTACCGATAATATTTAGGCTAGACACAGTATCTATACCTGAGGTTGACATTACAATGCCATCAAGTATAGCGATCAATATAGGTGCAACGGAGCAAGATGCCAATTGATGTATGATCAAAGCAAGACAACGCTCGAGCTGAATGCATGGGATAATCGGTGCACGTACCTACCTTATATCTCTATACATATACATATGAAGCCTTTGCTCATATATATATAGAGTTGCGTTATCGTATGGATGCATGACAGCACCATTGAATTATGCAGTTGTGGTTAAGCGATAAATTTCTTATCGAATTAAATTTTACATTATCTTCTTTCAACCAACTTTAAATGATGATAACTTTATATAAAATATAATGTGAAATATTAATATACTCGCGAATATAAACTTTATCTGGCCGCTTGAAGTGAAATACATAAGCATTTAAGTATCAAAAGTATATAAAAACACAAATTTATTGTTCATAAAAAAAAAATTATTAACTGAATACTCACAAAGAATTGCAATTCTATGCATCAGTCATTGTAGGTTACGAGTTATTGTTGGAACGTTTATATTTCATCGTAATATAAATGGAGACAATTACTTTCAATCGATAAATATTATTGTTGGCGCACTTGGATTGTATGGCCATCGCAGATTTTGGTAGAGTTATTCATATATAAATTGAAATATTAATTTACAATTTTCTATTGCATTATTAATGTTGCACATTCAATAAATGAAGCATTAATAACTTGCACTTGATGTGAACGATAAAATTCTAACCAGTTGATGTTGCAATATTTATGCTCAAATGGAAACCATCAATTTTGTTATTATTGACAGTTATATTTTAAATTAAAACATATGTTAAACGTGAAAGGTGGGTTGAACAATCACAAATATTATCGTTACATAATGGATCAATATATAATATATTTTTTTTCTTTTTTTTCATACATTTTCTTTTATAGAAATAATTTCTATTTAAATTTCAACAATCCCCAGATTGTAATCATGGAAGTTCATTTAGCGCACGAACTTCTGTAAACCGAGGAAATGAGGTAGCCAAGTTTCAACAGGGTTTTAGACTATAAAGATAGAACAGGAGAATGAAAAAAAAGACCGAATTTTTTTCGATGCTTAAATTTCGGCATTGTTATGTGCGTTTTGTACACTTCACAAAAATAATTTTAAATATCACATTTAATAATTGTTTCAATTGCATTATTAATTCTAATCAATGTTCTACCACCGCTGATATCTACTCATTGAATTTGGAATTATTTGATTGATTATGATTATAATTTTTCAAAATATACAGATCATTATGAATTGTGGTTGGTCTATCACAATCATTCAACTAACGATGTATTTGCGTGTATGACAAATATGCACGCTGTCGTATTTCGCTATTCAATCAAATGCTATATACTCCATGACCAATGGTTTTCCAAAGTTAATCCGTTTAATAATAACACAAATGATACTCAATAATCGTTTCTGTTTCACAGTTGTTATATCGAAAGTTTTCGTTTCTTTTTTTTCTTTCTATTTTCCATAAAACGTCTACTCTTTAAAATATATATAAATAAATTGCAACTACAATTTTCAATGAGAGTTTATTCTCCTGTTTCTAATTCATTCTGAGTATTCATCAGATACTCGATAAATATATATTCTTCAATATTTATTTTCACTTAACTTTTTTTTTTCTTTCAATAAATTTATGAATTATGTTCTCTTGTTTTTTTCTTTATTAACAATAGAAATTTTTCATTTTACGGAATATATACGCCATTAGAGACGTGACATTTCAACAGATAAGGCTATGTTCTGAATTTCCAACCACATTTCTCTTGGGTTTTATCCATAATGTATATTTAAATTCAGTGCAGATGAACTGAGGGACATTTGTGATTGTACAGACACTCGGGAATTACTCAATCATAATAATTCATAATTCAGAAAGTTTGGTGAGCGAAATGTTGGCCCCTTGACGAAGTACCATCAGTATTATATCGAATCAATCAACTGATCAATTTGTTTATATATATATAAACTCAAAGTGCAAACACTTGAAATTATCCGTGTATTCGCTGACTGACCTCTCCACAAATAATGAGTCCTCACAGACATAAATTATTACTCGATTCCCAAATAAATGATATATTTATTAATTTAATAGGATATCCGATCAGATCAAATTTAATTGTCGAACTGTTTCAAGTATTTGTTTGCAATCAAACGATTGCACTTAACAAGAACAAAATAAAAATGACAAAATCAACTATCTATAATTGTAATTATTTTTGAAAAGGAATATCAATACCACTGTATTATTCAATGCAAATTGTGGATATAATCAGTTGCTTTAATATGATATTTTATTATGTTCTACGTGGAAAAATGTGGCAATGCGCTTGAGTACTATAGTTGTAACGAGTTTCGTGTAGAATACGAAGAGTCAAATGCAGCAGTAATCAATCGCTTGTCTTTTACGTCGTGGCTAGTTGATTGTGAACTTGTCGAGATGGGGATTGGTTTGGGCGAGCCCAGGGAACGATTTAAAGCGGTGCGCTTGAATTAATTGAATAAAAGAGCATCGTGTGATCGTGGTTGTGCTACTAACTAATCCGATCAGCAATTTGTCTTTTGTAAAAAATATACCTCTTGTACTTTTTCACATTATTCCTTTTATCAAATATATATATATATATA
>CAJUYH010008095.1:96-16119 GCA_910591685.1 Galerucella tenella | reverse complement strand
TATGCTAATAAAAAATTATTGTACCTTTATTGTATTTTCTATGGGGAGGGTTTGAGCCCCCAAAACCCCCCCTTATATATGTCCCTGGTGGGGACATGCCAACCTCTTGCATCTCGCGGTTTTAGTTGTGGTTATAGACTGTACCAGTTAGAGTGAAATAACAAGAAAGTTATTAATTTGATTAATATAAACCGGTATCGTCCTGTTCTGTGAACATTGTGCGACTAAAATAAATGAATCCCAACACATGTAATATGTAGACGTGTATACAGTCGCTGGCTTTGCCAATTGGCATTGCCAACGGCAAATCACGGCTAGTGGACGCGCCTTAAATAAGCCTGGACTAAAATGTGCGGATGAAGCTAGTTAAAATTTCGTCCACATATCGCTGCCAGTACATAAATCATTATTTTCTTCTATATTATCCATAAAATGTCTGCTAGAAGGGGACTGAGGGGGTTGCTCATAATCTTAACTGCTATGAACTGTGTAAGTATATCATTTGTTACCTTTCAGGTCGAAGCGGAAAATAAAAAAAGGTAGAACGTGTCGCGGGACACACGGTAGGAACTTTAGTTCTTTTTAAGCAATAATAAAATTTCTTTGAATCAATAAATAAATACACATATATTAATATAAGAATTTATTTAACTCTGGATGAAACTTAATTTAACAAAAATATACAGTAGTATTAATTATAAAAATCCCATCGTTAAGTTGATTGGCACAAAGTACATATCAAGTATTCTATTAACTGTAATTAATATTACAATGTATGCTGACAATCAATATTTTGCGCCGAGAGACTAGCTCTGAAACTGAGGAGAGAGCGCGAGATCCCACGCGCTCAAGGCACTTAACGTAACAACGTAACGTAACGGTCAGATCTTTTGCGTCGCGACCTTCCTCGCTTCAAGTAACGTAACGGTTAGACCAACCTAACGTGAAGAGTTAAAGTTCCAAAAAAACTCACCATTCTCTTTAAGCGTTTTCAGTGTTCAACTAGGTTTGAAGTTGAAGTCACAGTTTGTATATCTGTTTTGTTGGTTTGCGGTTCTGTAAACGATTCCGTAGAATACGACAAGGTTTACATCGTGGATTTGATTGATTTCTTTTATAAGCATCATCACCAACAATAACTCCTTTGCAAGTTTTTGAAAACCTAAAAATCAATGTAATTATGAAAAGGTCGCAGTGAAATAGGCCAAAAGCTACCTCATAAAATCTAATCTCTAATCTAACCTTTTATATTTAACAATAGAAAAGAATGTTATGGAGTAAAGTTACTCGGAATTTAAAGTTAGATTCAAATATGCAATTACAGCCAATTAGCATGGACATTGGACATTCAGGTTGCCATTATTTACAAATCAGTCTATATCAATTATTCTGGCTTGATGTGATGCCTTTTGGTCCAAATAATAAGTTTTAATAATATTTAAATAAAAGACATAAATTCCTTGAAGCTAATTTCAATAAATCATGAATCGTTACATAAATAAGAAGTAGGAAGATCGCACGTACGAAGTCAAGTTCAGAGCGTGAAATAAACATAAATAGTATTATTTATATTTACCTATGATGAACTTGACTTGTCGTATAAATATGCAAACGATAGTGTTTTATGAACCACTATTAATATTAGTGTTAATGTTAATGTGAATGTTAGAATATGAATATCACAATTCATAAGTAATAAGTAGTATAATGTATAGTAGTAAGTTTAAGTAATAAATAGAACGTATCCCAGTGCTACAGGTAGTTGTTTTATTCCTGTAAGATGACCCACCGAGTGACCAGCAACACCACCTATTCAAAGGCCCTTCCACACCTATAATCTACCAAAGTATCCATCCAAGATACATTCATTACATTGACACAATTTAATGTTATCTAGAATGCATTGACATGGAATATTTGACAGAGTGGGTAAGTTAGGATGCACTGGCATCAAATATTTCTCAGTGAATGTCAGAGTAACTTGGTATTTATGAAATTACAATAAAAAGTTACTAAGTATCCGCGCCTTCCTATCCTCCGATTTGAAAAAATTTGGTTCAGGTACTGCCAGACATTGATTTGGTAATGGGGCGTTGCTCCATCTTGCTGAAACCATATTGTATTGGCAGAAACTTGTGGGTTTCTTGGATCAGGACTTATGTTTGGATTTTTTTCTATCGAATAAAATATTCTATTTCTTCTGATCTATTAGTATCTAGAAAAAATGACGAAGTGAATGTAGAAGAAGAACCGCTAGTGGATATTGAAAACTTTTCGTTAATAGGTTTTCCGTCTTTTTCCATGGGCGATTTTTTTGGAATAATCTCATTGCTGGTGCGTTTTCTCTTTTCAGCCATTTTCCATATAGAAAACCCCTCACCCCCGCATTTAATCGCTTTGGAACGTACATAAGCCTTAATGCAAGCCTAAACCCATATTTCCCGAGATATAGGTTTCATTCGTGTGATATCCATTTGATCTGCTTCCTCTACTTTATCATTATCAGAGGCTCTATTTTCTGAGCTTAACTTATACAAATTGTGACCGTGGCTTTGAACTAAGTATGATTGTAACTCTATTTTTTGGACAGTCAAAAAATCTCGGTACTACTCCAGGTTTTAGTTTAACTCTTCCACTGTTTTAATGTATATATATTTTTCTGGTGCATTCTTGGATGTGTTATGACAGTCGGGAATCAAATAGTATTTATTTACCAATTTTTTCTCATTCCCTTCACAATAAAAAAAGGTAGAACGTGTCACGGGACACACGGTAGGAACTTTGGTTCCTTTTAAGCAAAAGTTATGTAATACATCTGACGTTATAGACAAACAATTTGCACATTCCTCGGTGGTCGAGTAGTAAGCAAACCAGACTCTCACAACAGGTAGACGTTTGAAATATTTAGCAGAATATTCATTATTATAGATAATGGTACGGTACCCTTCATGAGGGAGTCCGACTGGCAACATCTACTTATAACAGCATCGTATATTTAAAAATGAAACCCGTAGCATTATACAAATTGGACATTCAAGAACTGTACGCTTACCACAAAATTAGTGGAAACATAAAATTGAATTGTTAAATTTTCAATTTGAAGTTATATTACAGTTTATAGAAATTTTTATTTTCTAGATTTTTTCTCAAGTGGGTCGTAGAAAAAACATGCTGTTCGACTCGTGTGGATTGTCCATATCGCACTTGAACGATTGAGCACTCCGCCTACGGCGTCGTGTGATATGGCCATCATATCCATTGCACAAACTACTATTTTTATCAAAATATGCCCTTTTACATTTAAAAACAACCTGCCAAATGTCAAATAAATTTATCCATCCATTTTAAAGTTATCGAATTAAAACATTCAAGTTTTCAAAATTTCAACACCCTATATTTCGAAAAGTAAATGTGCTAGACCCCTTAATCCTCATATCATTTTGTCCAATTTTACGAGAGGAATCTACATGCAAACGTTGTAATTACCCTTAACGTTCGAGATGCTTATACCATTTTTTGCGCGATCGTATTGAAATAATTTCCGAATGAAATAATTTAAATTTCTTCGAAATGAACGAAATGTCAAAAGTGACATTTATACTTCTCGATCAGTTTAAAATATATTTTGCATTTTGGTGAAATTGTTTTTATGCTATTTATTACTTTTCGACGTCTGAGCGATAAGTAAATCACTTACAGACGTGTTAAACTTAGAAACCAGTAAACACAACCTACCGTCCTGACAACCGATGCTGTAAATAAACAAAAAAGATCAATCGCGCAAAAAAAAATATGGAAATAATAGTAAAAATTTATCCGAACAAATTCAAGTAGATCACCAGCACTGCGAATACCAGCTTTGCATAGAATTTTAATGTAGCATCGGTGGTTCATTGGTAGAATGCTCGCCTTCCTCGCGGGCAACCCGGGTTCGAATCCCGGCCGAAGCATATGAATCGCTGCTTCGTAAACGAGAGAGAGACTCAGTAGAGAGCACACGAACACAAGCAAGGCACATAACGAAGCAACGTAACATAACGTAACGCAACGGTCAGATCTTTTGCGTCGCGAACCCCGGTCGCTCAAACATAACCTGACGTAAAGAACTAAAGTTCCAATAACGAAACAGTAGGTACAGTCAACAGTCCACCGTTTTTTTTATTACACAAAACGATACAATATGCACAATACATAGCTGTCGACTAGCGGCGTTTCAAACGTTAGGTATATCATAATCAATGCGACGTCACAGGTAACCACGCCCCGTTTTCACTCAATCCAATTTCTTTAATTAAATTGAGGGTTTGAACGTTCGCGGAAAAATCTAAAATTCTGGGAATCTGTTTAAAATGAGTTTTAGTTTCTATTATTATACTTAAAAAAATGTTCTTGAACAAGACCATTATCACTTAATAATAGTCTAATGACTAGAACTATTGGACACTTTAATAATTAAAGTGTTTGAAGTGTATTGATATAGGTAACATAATTTATATAATTTTGTCATGTTTCAAAATATTTACTGTTTTTTGTAATTTTTATGTTTTTAGGTATTTTTTCATTGTAAATGGTGGATTTGTAGATAAAAGTAGATAGAATAAATTAATCTTACTTCTGATTGTCAAATTGAGTTCCTACACATAACGGCCATCTTTCTACAGATTTTAAGTAATCATAGGTCTCACCATATGAATTAATTTTTTCATTTATAGTCAGTTCTTCATTATTAGGTAAAATAGCCTGCAAATGGATTACTTACAGATAATTATTATTACAAAAAAAAAGGAAATTAAAATTAATTTTACCACGCATCAATAGATACTTACAGTAATTGATAAATCCTCATTTAAGCGTATATGGTTATTGATTTGCCTAGTTTTTATATCCATTCTCATAAATTCCAGCCCATTTGGTTTGTCTACATAAAGCCAAAATGGTGGTAGCATTGAAAATTTAAGAATATTATCTCTGAAATTGTGTAGATCATTGTGAGCCTCTTGAGACAACAATGATTCTTCCAGGTGCTGTTCATTATTACCTATTAGATTATTAGAAGCTTCTTCTACTTCTTCTAACAATTCCTGTTTCTGATGACTCAACAATGATTCTTCCTGGCCCTGTTCAGTTTGTTTATTATTATCTATTAAATTATAAGAAATATCCAGATCTTCTAGCAATTCCTCTTTCACAATAATTTGTTCTACTTGTTGCTGCTGGTTCTCTATAGATTCATCATTATATGATATCGGCATTAGTCGTTCTTGTATGAGACATGCTTGGAGCTCATGTTCTGGCATGGGTATAAATTGATGCTCAATTGTGGGCAAAGCTTCTTCTTTTAGTATATTTCTCCCCGTAGGAAGAATCTTTAGCTCTCCTTTAATGCAAAACTTTTCATACATTTTTATGTGGCACTCTTTGAAATGGAGGTGACAAATAGAGTCAGTTGTTTTCAATTCAATGCCCAAAGACATTTTCCAATTTTCTAATCTTGTCTGTGTCTGTGAATTAATATAAACAAAAAATGAGGATGCGTTGACTTATTGAGAGAGTTATGAAAGTAAAAATAGGTATTTAAATAAATATTTCATAGAAAATCATTTTACATACTGTTGCTCGGAAAAAAGACAAATTCTGAGGCTCATAGTTTTTTTTATTTTTCCCTCTACGCCTGCTTGGGCAACTTTTTATCGAACAAACTTTTACCATTATTTTGAACAAGAAAAGTTCACAGTTTTTTAGGTTATAATGTACATGTACAATGTACATGTACACAAACATTACATCAAACAGTTTATAGGATGACCTTGAACAAAAAAATGAGGTTTCAAACCCATCCGCCCGAAGCGCTAGCTGCAAATGAGTTAATTAACAGGAAAAGAAGAAAACATTTAAAAAATTTTATTGCTCATATGTTCAAAAATCAGATAGGTCTGTTCCAACCGCAATTAGAAACTGTCAGAAACAATCATTATGGAATTATGCGAAAGTAAAAAATTATTCATTGACAATGAAAAACAGGGTAGCGTTTCGTTATTCGGTACAGAGTACATATGGTTTGTTCTCTACCACTTCAATCGTATTTTGTCTATGTTTTGTATATTCATAATATATAGAGTTTGTTCAACCATCCTTTGCCGTTACGTCACACATTGTCAAGCTTGCTCTCTCATGCATGAAATGGATGAGACGGAATTACGTATTTCTTATCTGTCGACATAAATTTTATCTGTTACTTTTGACAGATCAGTTGTCATGTTTTGAAAAGTATGTATAATTTTGAGGTTAAGTGTAACTAGCCCTAGCAACGGAGTGGAAATTCCATTTGCGAAAGAAGTGAAATACCTAGGGGTGATATTTGACCAAAAGCTCACATGGAACTCCCACATTGAAAAAACAACACACAAGGCCAGAATCGCCCTTGGAAGGTGCAGGCAAAGGTGTGGAAAGAATTGGGGATTAAATCCCAACATGACCAAATGGTTATTGTTGGGAAAAGTATCGGGATCACTTTTCTCCACTTATTGATTAAACTTGGTAAAATAAAACAATAAAACATGAGCTAACGTGAAAGTCCATTTTTATTCTTTCCCTTCACAGAACTACACAAAACACAATGACTAATGACAGTCGTGACATTTTACATTGACACCAAATAGGTATCATAGACTATATGTACAAAGAGTATACACTCTATAAGGAATCATAGAGTTGAGTTACAACATTATATACCTACACAGGTTGTGAGGCCAATGATAACCTATGGATCAGGCCCAGGACACTGCAGATTGGAGCGCAGAGACAGCTAAGTGGTATTCAAAGGCAGGCCGGCTCAAGTATCACAGGGGCCATAAAAACGACTCCGACTGCGGCCCTGGAGTAATAATAAACTCACCACCACTGCATATCCTCCTTCAAGGAAATGCAAGATCTGTTCTGTGAATGCAAATGCAAGATCTGTCACAGATTATTACAGGGACCTTCTCCGATAAGCCAAGAACACAGTAAGGTCTACAAAGAGCTATATGAAGAAATAAATGCAGATCCAATACTGGGAATGCCAACGGATCAGATTGCCCCACAATATAGTTTTAAAAACGACTATACAGTTTACATTCCAGAGAGAAAGGACTGGGAAGCAGGGCCTCCTATAACAGCGAATCTCAACTGGTACACCGATGGCTCGAAAACAGACTCCGGAGTAGGAGCCGGAATATATGGGGTACAAGAGAAGATCACGATCTCTCTAAGCCTAGGGAAACATGCTACTGTCTTTCAGAGAGAGGTAATGGTGGTGCAATGCTGTGCAGAAGAGTTGATGAGACAGGATAACCAAAGACTCGTCATCTACTCCGACAGCTAAGCAGCACTTAAGGCGATACGCTCATATATGATAACATCAAATCTGGTGTGTGGGAGTGACGGAAGGCCCTAAACAGACTAGGCAGTCATAATAGAGTGACCCTAGCCTGGGTACCAGGCCACCAAGGAATAAAAGGCAATGAAAAGGCTGATGAATTGGCCAAGCAGGGAGCAACGGAGGTCATGATAGGGCCAGAACCTTCCTGTGGAATTGCAAAATGCCTAAGTAAAGAGAGCATCCACAAATGGATAAACAACCAGGCGTTGCGCTGGTGGTATGAAACTAAAGGACAAAGACACGCAAAATTATTCCTTAAAAGCCCTTCGACAAAACTGTCACACGACCTACTATGTCAAAGTCGGGAAACGACGAGGATGATAGTGGGAATGCTGACCGGACATTGTAGGCTGAGGAAACATATGCACACAATTGGCCTAGCAGATGACAGCCTATGCAGGTTCTGCTAGGAAGAAGACGAAACCGCGAAGCACTTACTCTGTGAGTGCGAAGGCCTAGCAAAGGTGCGGTTTCACTTACTCGGAGAAGAAAAACCGAGGACAGAAAGCTACGCAAAGGAGGCGGTATCCAGGCTATTAGGTCTAATAAAAAGAATAAAGCTAGATATTGAGCTCTAAATATGGGGAGGACCACAATAGATCTGCAAAGGTCGCAGTGGGATAGGACAAAGAGCCACTCCAATCATAATCTAAACTACGTAAAACAGGAGAATATGTCACCGATTATGACGTAACTGCAATGGATGGTTGTGGTTGAACAAACTCTACCATACCAAAGGTCAAGCAGGGGCGCATATACGAGGGGGGGTAATAAAGATCAACTGCAGTGATTTCTGTTCGGTCCGGCAGCAGCGCTTTCTTACTTTCGACGACTGAGCTCCACTAGCTACAAGGACAAGGCACAAGTTTTTTTGTTACAGACTGCACTATACTTTTCATCACAAAATTTTTTAAAGTCTCACTTAAATATTGTGTCTACCCCCCCCCAGACACACACTTTGGATGCGCCACTGGAGTCAAGTCAAGTGATGATTACATATTGTCCAGTGCCATCTAACGATGGAAAAAATCAAACAAACGAGTTTTAGTGTACGTTAGGTTGCCTATACCAATTTCGTTTATTACTAGGGGCCCACGCACTGAAAATGGAGATAATTGGAAACTAAAAAAAGTATGCGATTGGATATCATATATTTTATTATAATTTGTGCATTCTATTTAAATCTATATGATTATACTACAATTTTTTTATAACATCATATAGATCAGTTCTCCTTTGACCGAAAATTGGTATATTTTCTCTAACCTCATCACATTCTGAAAAGTCAATGTCTGCATAAACAATCTCTTCATGTTCTTTAGCTTGAACAATAACTTTACCCCATGGACTTGTTACTTGTGAATAACCATATGCACGGAATCCTTTTTCGTTACGAGATGGACTTATACCACATACAAAAAGCTGATTATCCAATGCTCTAGATCTCTGGAGTAGTTCAAAGTGAGGAGGACCAGTGGTTGTCGTGAAAGCAGCTGAAATATTACAAAATGAACAAATTTCAAAGAGACTTTTGTTGAACAGTAAGCATTGTTCACACTGTCAGCAGTATACACATACAGTGTTCACCAAAGGACAAATGCAGTCAAGTAGCATTATTTGTAAGATGAAATACTTACGTTTAGGCAATATGTTTATGAATGTCTATGAAGAAATTTAAAGTGCAAACAAATCAATATATACCTAATGTCTATCAGCCAAGATGTGATAAAAGCACTCAAACCAATAGCTTTTAGTCTCTATACACATGAGTGTGGACACAATCTCTCAAAAAACTGGTGAGAGGTAGCAAAATTGCCCTTCAACAGATACCAGATCTTGGGGAAATTGATAGTCTAGCATCGTTTGTAGTCAAAACTATGGGAAAGGCTGTTGATAACCATATTCGAACGGAAATCCTAGAGAGACTACCTCTCCACCCATGTCAGCATTACTTACCGGGCAGGCAGATCTACGGAGACTGCACTGGTACAACTGACGGAGGATATCCGAGGTGCTCTAGACAACCAAGAAATGCATTTTTGGACATAGGAGGAGCTTTTGACAATACTCCACATGAGGGAGCATTAGAGGGAGCATCAGAAGAGTATTGAACAGAAGAGGTGTAGACAGCACAACATCCAAATGGATGTCGGAACTGCTCACCACAAGAGTAGCAGAGACGAGGACGAGCAAAGACATTGTCTCCATCTGCACTACCAGAGGATGCCCACAGGGAGGAGTAGCATCCCCATTAATGTGGAGTCTGACGGTTGACGAACTCCTGTGTGGTTTGACGGATCTCGGAGTATCCTGCCAATGATATGCCGACGATATTGTCATAACAGCCAGGGGGTAATTCGAAAACACCCTTTGTGATATTGCACAAAAGGGTCTGAACTATACAAATAGCTGGTGTAGGCAAATGGGACTTAGCATCAACCCCACTATAACCATCTTGATAGCCATCACTAAGAAAAGGAAACTCAACCTCAAAATCATAAACATTGATGGGAACGAGATTGAATGGAGACAAAAAGTCAAGTATCTAGGTTTAACTCTAGACAGTAAACTCCCCGTGGAACAAACACGGAAGGGAGATTACATACAAGGTAAAAATGGCTCTAATGGTGTGCATAAATCTGGCAGGAAGAAACTGGGGTTGTAACCCAAAAATCCTAAGCTGGATGTACACTGCCATAGTGAGACTAATCATCACTTATGGAGCCATTGCGTGGAGTAGTTGAACTAGCCTATCGACGACGAGAGAAAACCTCTCCAAAATTCAAAGACTAGCCTGCATATTATGCATTACAGGAGCAATGAGAACATGCCAACGGCAGCCATGGAAGTGATTCTCAACCTCACCCCTCTACATATAGTGATGGAAAGTGTTGCAGAAAGAACAAGACTAAGTAGAAAGGGAATCATTAAAAAAAACCACCTCCTCACTTCTTAGAAATCAGACAGCCTGGGACATGCCATAAGACGGTATGATGAAAAAGTATAACTTTTCAAAGAAATTCGTTACGGAATTGAGCAACAAGAAGGAATGGGATCCAAATACCATTACCAGACTTGGAAAGAATGCCATTCAATGGTACACAGACGGCTTAAAAGCAATAGAAGGAACTGGGATAGGAGTGTTCGGGTCAGGAACCCAACACTCTGAAAGCTTGGGAAAAACCCCAAGTATCTTTCAAGCGGAAATCCACGCCATAAGAAAGTGCGCCCAGTTCAATATTGATAAAGAATACAAAAGGCAAAGGATTATCATAATGTCGGATAGTCAAGCAGCCATTAAAGCACTGAAATCTTGTGTAATCAGTTCCAAAATGGTGTGGGAATGCCTAGACAAACTCAATGAACCAGACGAGAACAATATAGTCAACTTACTATGGATTCCAGGATACACTGGAATAGAAGGAAATGAAATAGCAGATGAACTAGCGAAGAGGGGGAGTGAAATACCTTTCTGGGGGCCTGAACCCTTTTGCGTAATCAGCCCCAATGTAATATTGAGAGAAATAAGGAAAGCCGAGAAAAAAAAAGATCTGATCATTGGAAAGATCTAGTAGGGCTTATACAATGAAATACTCTTCTGGGTGACTACAACCTGTTGACATCAAATGGATGCATAAGTCAAAGTAAAACTGCGCTAAGAGTTTTAACAAGTATCCTAACGGGACATTGTCGCTTGAGTGGGCACCTGGAAGAGTTCAAAATAGTGGAGGAAGAAGAATGCAGATTTTGTGGAATGGAAGAAGGAACCTCCATCCACATTCTTTCCAACTGCACAGCACAGTATCCTAGAGCACAGCACTTAGGAGATTACTGGTGGGAAGAGGAACATTTTCCTACGTTGAAATCCTGCAGACATCCTAAAATTCCTCCGGGAAATAGGACTAAAGAAACTACTAGTTTCTGAGACTCTCCTCAGAAACTGAGTAGAAGTAAGGAGGCACAATAGATCTTTCAGGTCTCAGTGAATGTCACCTCAAAATACATGCATGGGGAAATTGGGGGTAATAAACATCACCGTTCTGTGGGCTGTCCAAAAGACACAGGTGGTTGTGAGTTGTGATTCAGAGAACATGAAACCACCATGACAATACAACAGGGGCGTGTTCGCTTTGGACGTCGAACTACGTCGGACGCGCCGAATATCGTTCACTTTCGACGGCGAGTGAAATTTGCCAGCGTTTGCCATCACGTCCACCTCGAGCACATGAACGAAAATTGTCTGACTTGCGTGTTGAGAATGTTGCCAATCAGCTGTTTATAGATACAAATTTACAAAATTAGGTGAAATTTATTCGATGGTAAAATTCTTTCGAATTTATATATTTCCCAATAATTGGACCTAAATATAAAGTAAATATGCCCAAATTGAAATTGGAAGACGTTGAAAATAGTACTGAGTATATAATTGATTTAAATGATGGAGACTTTCAACGAGCCCTAACTGGTAAGTTAATAATAATCAACCCTTAATTCCCCACTACCTACGTCACCCTGTCGTGCGTTTAAATGTGAACGCAGCCCAGGGCAAGTGTCAAGTTTTCATTGGTGCACACTGTATAATATGAAAATAATTGAATATAATACCTGGATAAACTAATAATTTGCATCCTTCCATCCTATATAATTTGGCCAATTCCTCAAACCTCAAGTCATAACATATACCCAATCCTACTTTGATATCATCCATGTTAAATGTGATGAATTCACTTCCTGGACTTAATATATCTGATTCTTTGAATGTTACTTTTCCAGGTATATCAATATCGAATAAATGCATTTTTCTATATTTTGCAATTAAATTTCCTTCTGGATTCCAAACTGTGCAGGTGTTGTAATATTTACCATTTTCTATTTCAGGAAATGTACCACCTATTAAATAAACTGAATTTTCTTTGGCAGCTTTTGATAACATATCACATGTAGATCCTTTCGGTACACTCTCTGCATATTGCTTGAAGAAATTTGTTCCATATGGGGAGTTGAAACATTCTGGAAGAGATACTAGACTGGCTCCGGATTCTTTTGCTTTAGCTATGTGTTTTGAGGCATTTTCCAAATTCTTTACAAGTTCTGTTCCTACCTGCATCTGAATCAAAGCTGTACGAATGTGCTTCATATTTCTAGAATAATGGTAACTTTGTGGAGTTCTCTAAAAATGTTCAGTATATGAGCAGAAGTTTTGTTAATTCAATAGAAAATGTTAGTAAAACATAGATTTTGGTTAATTATGACTGTTTTGGACGATATTTACTGCAAATGAAATTATAATTTATATATGCTGGACAACTTTCTAAAACTTTTTTCTACGACCGTGCGTTTTAACCCACTTTCCCGCACGCATTTTAGTTTTGAAAGTGTCACTTGCAAATTTTGACCTTATTAGTTAGTTTTTTATTTCGGAAGTTATAACTATTGTTACAACAGGTGAATAAATAATCCATCAAATAAATTCTACATCTTTTCTAGCTTTTTGTTGCATTTTTAATTTTTTAAAATATGAAATGATAAATATATTTTTTCCTACGACCATGTAGGAAATTAACATATATCGCACTCTACTCTGGCGGAAAGTTTCTCATATCATCATAGTGAGGCGAACCGTGTGCTATGATATCACCCTAGTGTGATATCATATCGCACGGTTCGCATGAATTCGATTAACGTGGTTTTCTTATTTAAATTTACCTACGTAATAACTACAAATATAGCACAAAACACATAATCTGTTTAAAAATTATTAAGTTTCGCCAAATTTTGTGATAAAAAAACAACTAGGTACAGCCGGAAATCGAATCGCGGTCTACTCCAGCATTCTCCGAATTGTCATGACGCGGATAGCTGTCAAATGTTCTTATTTTGGGTATATCTATAGTATAGATGTAGGAATTGAAAAAAATCAAATTATAAAGAATTAAAATGTCTTCTGCGTTATTTTGAAAATATTTTGCACTACAAAATGATTATTTTAAAAATAATCATATGTTGTAGGTAGGTACAGTTATGGATGTTTTCAAATAAATAAAACCATCATATTTCGTAAATTTATCACGTGATTGTAAAAAATATATACTAATTATAAAAAAAATAATGAAGTAGGCTTATGTCGAAATTCTCAAATTATAACACAAAGCATAGAAATAGTTTTTGTGAAGTGTAAGTGATATATTGTAATTGAATAAATAAATAATGGAAGTTGATACTGATAGTAGCGAAAAACCTAAGGTACTATTTAAATATTTATGGCCGTAGGAAAAATAGTGTACATAACTCGTTGCAAAGTGAATTTCACTCATTTCATTTCCGCACTCACCGATGTCAACATCATTTTTTAAAAACCATCACATTAAACAATATTTGTTACAATTATCGCATGGTCGTAGGAAAAATAGTGTACATTACTTGTGCAAAAGTGATTTATTCACACTCGTAGGAGTCTCGATGCTTCCCACTCGTGTGAAAAATGTCACTTTCCTCACTCATTACGTAATATACTATGATATAACCCTGTACATTATTTAAAGTAGTGTCATAAAACAACTATCAAACCACCCGGGTTTGATATAAGAAAAATATATCGAATAAAATGCTTTCATCTACAAATGACTTAAAACCGTTGCGTCACCTTTATCGTCATCTTTATGTGACCTGCAACCGATGCCATCCTCATCGACGTCGTCTACTTACCAGTTAACACCAAATAGCTTCACTGGACTGGCAATTTTAAGTAATTTACAGCATGCAACAAATTGTGTTTCTAATAGTAATATTTATAATAATAATATTAATAGTTTTTGGTTAAAGTTTTATATATGTAGGTATGTTGAAATAAAATAACTTTTGAAAAATGGGTTGGTATACTTTTTTGTATATACGGTCGTAGAAAAAATAATGTTCCTAACTCATGCGTGAAGTGTCTTTCCCGCCCTTGATCGCTTGCAGGAAAATATCACTTTCCGCACTTGTTAGGAAAATAATTATAGCCAATAAATAACAGTATGAAATAATTATTTATTTATTAACAAGTTATTAATCAATGATACAGAATAATCGTAAAATACAAAACTATTACTTATACATTATTTTCAAATGATGAGCAAAAAGGATCTGAAAAGTCTAAGTTGTAATGTATCTAGCTATTTTCTGTTCGAAGAATTCCATAGTTATTCTACAACTTTATTTTTTACCGTAATTGGTATGATGGAAACTTATAGAAAATAAATCAGAATATAGGTTAAATTTAAAACATTCACATCCCACCAACGAAATGAGTTAAGTATCTAACTGAATTTGTAAATCATATGTACTATTAATAGCCTTGAATATTTTTATGTCATCAGCAGGCATTCACTCGAGTTGATAACTGTTGTCAGATCATTCACAAACAAATTAAACAATAGAGGACCAAGTTGGGAACCTTGTAGCACACCAGAGGTAACATTTATTGATATTGATACACAACTCTCATATTTAACTATTTGTGACCAATTCAACAAGTAATTTTCAATCCACTGAAATATAGTATTACTTATGCTATAACCAATAAGCTGATGTTTGACCCTATTAAATGCATTCAAAAAATCTGCATATATTGAATTAACCTGAGATTCCAATTCCCAATAATTCAATATTTATTTTTTGGACCGGACTTATTAAAAAACTTTTTTCCAGTAAACTGGAAGAAAGTGAAATATACTTCTAAAATTAACCAGCCAGTTCATGATCAAAACAAATAACTATCTCAAATTGAAGGAAAAAGAAAAAAACTATCTAAATATTAAGGATACTAGGTGGTATGGAAGTTGGCACATCATTTAGATGTAATAAATAGTTTAGTATAATGATACAATCATAGTAATATGTTGTTAGTAACATTGTGGATGTAAGTATTTTATTCCATTTCTCTAAATGGAACGCTAGATGACTGTAAATGGCATTTCAATAAAATGTAGGTATACCTAGGTACCTTATTGTCAGTTAGATTGAAATAATGAAAGGGTATAATAATTGTAATTACTTAACCAATTGTGCAAGCAACAATACTTACTGATAGATACGTGAATACTATGCTTTAATTGGAATTATATTAAACTATTTTAAAATATACTTATCATTCTGTAAATATTTTTCATTAGATCTATGGTATCATCGGTATCCTATCAAGTGTAATCTGGAAAGATAACCTTATTGTAACCCTTCATTTGATAATTTCTTCTTTTTTCAAAATCAACATTTTTTCACATGATATAGGGCATGTCCACGACAGTTGACAATACTTGGGTGGTAAAACAATAAACCTAGATAAACAATAGACATGATGAAAAATTATCAAACAACAAACAACTATTAACCTTTATTAAATATGTAAGCTCAACAATTAAAATAACTTTAAAAGTACACTGAAGCAAAATCAACTAAAATCAAACACGATCTATCATTATAAATCAGCATAACCTCACTATTAAGTACCACGTGTTCTGAACGCTTTGTTTATAGGGCATGTCCACGACAGTTGACATTGACAATACTTGGGTGGTAAAACAATAGACATGATGAAAAATTATCAAACAACAAACAACTATTAA
>CAJUYH010008094.1:0-16130 GCA_910591685.1 Galerucella tenella | reverse complement strand
TTTTTTTTTTCTCCATTTATTTCCCTCTCTATAACTTGTATGCGCGCACGTGAGCATTCGTTTCATAAGATGAACGGTCCGGCATGCATCATATATAAGTGTACACACATATATGCACGTATATGCATATAAAAAAAAAACAGAACAGGGAAAAAAATAAATACGATCACAAGCAAAGAGAGTAGAGTAGTTCGAAAGACGACGTGCGGCGCTCTTATATTTACCGACGAGTATATGCAGCTTATATTGCGCGCGATATCGTGACTGTATGGAGTATATATATATATGCGCGCATGTAAAACCACCGGCACCGCCCGCGTGTCCGGCCAGTTCATATTCCCCCGAGATAAATTAACATTCCATTGCGCGCGCGGATCGCACGGTAATAAGCTTCTCGTTTGAATTCGAGCATCTATATATATATATATATATATATATATATACAATATTCAAGTTTTAATTATTTTTCCATTTACGCACACTTTATTCTTTTCTTTATTTTATTCCATCAACACTACATTGGGACAAATGTGTACATGGTTCCAATGAAATATGTTATTGACGTGAGGTTTTCTCGATGAATGTAAATATACTCCAGATATATTTTGACTATACGAAGAGTGAAATATTGGAATAATGAAGTTAAATTGAAACAGTCCAAGTGATGATAGAAATGAATTCTATATGAAACAAGTTGACAAAACAATGAAGAATGGCCATTTGTGCTTATACCAATAGTATTATATACATTTAGTGCACCTTGGTTCTTTATATTATCTGTGCATATTGTATACTGTAGTATTGAAGCTACGAGTTTATCTCAAAGTATGTATCTCATTTCAAGCAAAAGTACTTTAACGTATTTTCCCCTGTTCGTATTTCTTCTATATATATCTATCTATAGACGCCTCAAGCTCATATACTAATTCTTCGCGAGACATGTTTCATATATAAATATATTTACATAATATGTGTGTGCATATACATATAGATATGCATTTTGTTAAAAAGAGAAATTATAGAAGCAGAGCAACAAAAGATCACTGGAAATAAAATTGTCCCTATTTATATATATGTGTGTGTGCGTATATAAGTGTGTTGGATGTATACAAATAAGCCATTTCATTTTCTCATGGCACTCCCATAAACTTGCAGTTAATGGCCGATGGCGTCTAATGTATTCGCTTATCATCTCTGTTTCATGTTTTTACTTTCGCAAACGTTTGCAATTATTGAATTTCAATATATCAATTAATGATGGGATTGGCCCGGACGCTTTTGCTACGATTTACTTTCTAATTATTTTTATAATTGAAATTTGTAATGGCTGTTAAATGGATTTGAATAAAATTGATGAATTAGTTAATAAATAATTGGATACTGTATAAGAAACTTTTTAACACAATCACAATCGTTAATAATTTGGCAAAAATTTTAATATCTAAAATGAAAAAATTTCATTACACGAATTGTTAAAAGATTACTCTCAATTTTTTGAAAATTTCCCAAAATGATTGTCATAGCTAATTAATTTATTCATTATCAAGATTAATTTGATTAGTTGAATCCACTTTGTTTTCTTCAGTATACACAATGAATAATTAAAATAATAAACACAATTATTTAAATATATATTTCATATAGAAATAAATAAATGAATAAATAAATATATATATATGTTAATGGATTGAGACTTGCTAACGATTGGCAGGCGTTCGATCTTCAACAGGATATCCGTCGATAAAGATCAATGGTAGAGCGCTAAGTGTAGCGACGACGACGCTTTGTTAGTAAATAGTCTATATCTATATGCGTTTGGAAACGCGATCTCGCGCAATTATATAGATACATGTGTATATGTGTATGTGTGGGTGGGTACGTGTGTGTTTTAGTTGTGTTTCATATGTCTAGCTCATTAGTACCACGATAGACGCAGGTGCATCAATTTTCGCGTTAATGAGAAAAGGAAAGCGTTTATATGTTTATATTTAAGCATATATATTTAAATACATAATGATTTATTTTTTGTTACGACAAAATCTTTATATATGAATGGGTTTATATTTTAAAGATCAATACTGGACTTTCATTTATTATAATGGTTCATAGTACTTAATGATTCTGTTATATATATTATTATGTTTGCGATATTTTCGAAGAATATTAATTTTTTTTGCCACTAAATATTCTTTAATTCTACTGTGGTATAGTCTATACATATATATATATATATATTTTGGTTTTTTTTTTCATCCACACACACACACACACTTACTTATATTCACTCATGAACAGTACACCGGAAACACGCAAATTATTTTTAGAAGTAAATAGTGAGAAAAAAGCAAATACTGGCATGAGACGCCAGAATAAGAAGAAAGATATATTCCTATTTGTATTTATTCCGTTTTTACATTTACAACTATAAAAAAGAAAAATGACCAACCACTTTGGTTCAACTGCAATAATGCTGTCGAGTGAATGAAAATGCAAATTATTAAATGTTATACCATCAATGGTTTCGAACCTCTGAATAAATATCAATACGTAATAATTAAAATCCAACTAAACTTTTTCCTCGTTATTCTTTTCTTCCTTTGCATTTGTATTTTTTTCACCTTGATGGTTACATGCCAAAAACGTCTAAAGTAAAATGAGTCAGTAATATAAGTAGCATTATGATTTAGTACACTAACTAGAATATAATACGACTAAAGGGAACACCATCAAGATCATAAAACATATACGATTTCTTCTCTCTATTTCACGTCATTTCATCGTATAACGCGAGAAATCTCAGTAAGATGAGCCGCAGAGTATGTATATATTTTGTATCAAGAAGAAGAAGAGAGATGTTCAACTACACATATAAGTGTATATGAGCGAGAGGGGGAAAGCAAGGGAGAGTTAGGGAGAGTGAGAGAGGGAAAGAAAGATAAAGAGAGCGAAAATGCGTCGTGGTGGGTAAGTCGAGACGAAGAATGACAGGAAGAGAAGGAATAGCATATAGAAGCGAGCGAACAACAGTGGGAGCGAAAAGTGACGGTAACAGGTGCAGCCACATGGCCTAATTGACTCGGCGGATACTTCCCATCTATAATACATCGACATTCTTCTCTCCTAAACTCACTGATACATATATATATATATATGTATATACGTACATACAGACACACTAATCGCCCATAAAGTCTCTTTAAGATATTCCACATCATCATTTTCTCTTTAACAAATTTCTCTGTAGCTTTTGTTTTTCCAAATTTGATTTTGTCGTGATACATGAAAAATAGAAATCATCATGGACTTAATTTCTTTTTTGTCATGCCGAAATGCACGCGTTAAAAACTTATTAAATATGTAAAAAAAAAATAATTTTTTAGTCCGAGGTTGTTTTTTTTTCGCTTTATTTTTTATTTTATAGTTAAGTTAAATAGTATAGATTTTTTAAACACATCTCTAAATACTTATTATAATAGTTTTAAATTTATCAAGAATTTATAAAAATAATTGCTATTGTTTATAGATACGTCATTTTTATTGAAATAGAAGCTTTTTTATTTTTCATTTTCATCCACATTTTGAACTGATGTTTGTCTGTCCGAGAATGATTTGTAAATATCTGTTGTGTATTCACAAAATTCGCCGGAAAAACATGAAATTCTGGTATTTCATGAAGATGCGTCTTTTGATCGACCGGAAATGGAATTAATATTATACCTGTTTATGCAATGAAAACTACCAGGTGAATCTAACATTTTTTTTTTTTAATTTAATCAGTAATCTAGGAAAAATAGAGATGGTATATAATCCAGAATAAGCGACGCCTATATAGAATGTAGCATTATTATAATATGTCTATATAAAAATGTTTTATACAACGAACCGCAGCATCATCCGGTTGCTCGACTCCACCATATTCTCTTGCGCGGTCCATTGTATGAGTTATTTTTTTTTTATATGTATATAACAACCGACGTTCTTCTTCTCCTACGTATAGTATTTATCTCCCATTTTATCTATCTCCTCTTCGCCATCCTCACATTACTATTATCATCATTATATTTTTTACACATTTATTTTATTTTATTTCGTCATTTTTTTCCTCCATTTGTCTCATACTTTTACTGTTATTAATTTTTTTGTTTCTTCTCTTCTTTAATACAAGTGTTTATATCCGCAAGTCACAAAAATACACGGCACAGACCAATTTTTGAATTCTATTTTGCGGTTTATATTTTCATTTTTTTTTTATCATCAAAGACATCTGAATTTCACTATTACAACAAAATATAATGTCAAATTATACCCACATACGACACGATCATGAATTCCCAGCTTCTGGTACAATTAATATAGCGGCGCCGGTGTCTTATTCATACAAAGTAATATCCCAAAACGGATATTGCTTCAATCCACAATATACACCGGAAAAGGAATAAAAAATTCTTACCAAAGTATATACAAAAGGTAAACAGTAGATTCAAACTTGTTCGAGATCGGTCTCTGTCCCGTTCCCTCTCTCTCGCTCTCCAATTTTCTTCCGTCCATCCTTCGGCGGCGTCGGTATATTTTAGATAAATATAATGATGATCATAACAATAATGATGATGATGATGAGAGTGCAGGCAGAAAAGAGTGAGGCGAATCTGGCATCTGTGTGCCCGGCAGTTCTTTTTCGTCATTAGTGAGAATGAAACGACCATATGGCGTTTGTGACCACGACAAAATATATATATATATATATAAATATATGTAATACATTTTATATATACCTGATGTAAATACATATACACGAAATGGCACATGACCAACAGATAAAAAGAAATAAACAAAAAAAACAAAAAAATATGTGGCAAAAAAATGGGCAGATAGAACGGTTGGAGACGCTACTGCCATCACTGTGATGATGAGATTACTTTTTTTCCGCCAGGTTTTATCCAACATCACTATCATTGTGTGTGCATGAGTATATGTGTATTAGTGTATCGAAGTTGGAGAAAAAAAAATTACAAAATCAAAAGTGGTATATGGGATCGAACAAAAAATATTGCGATCGTTATAATTTGATGTCGTAAAAAAGTGGACGTTATTCGGCATTTTCCATCATCTATTATAAGAAATCAAATATGATATATGTGATATTTGATGACTGAGTGGGATCTATAGTTAAGATGATTCATAATAAGAGGATGAATTATATATAGTAATTGAGGAATGTGTGTAGATTTTATTATATATGAAATATTACTCACTACTTCAACCACTCATTACCTAAAAAAAAAAAAAACCAACTGCTATTTCAAAATCAAATAATTTTATCTGTATTCTTTGCGATAAATTGAATTGGTTTTCAGTGTGGCCAAATGTGGAAGTCGCCGGTTTCAAAATATATTTTTAAGTTTCGGCATAATTCATTTATAGAACATAGTATTTACTGAAAATATTTTGATATAACTGAAAATTAGAATATCAGAGCTTACGTGAAATACTTCATTCATGTATATATACATGGCGTACCCTAATTATCAGTCTTTCCGTTCTCGGAACTTTAGAACAGAAATAACCTCACTCGTTAAACCAATAAAATAACATAAATTTTCTGGAATTTTTCTCCCTTTTGATGTTGAGAAATGAGTCCTAATGTATTGTCATTTTCATCTACTAAATATTTAATTAAATTCGCAAATTACACGTGTACAGTACACTTTGAATGAAGAAATAATTACATTCCAACTGCAATTAGCAATCACATGTGTAAAAACTTATCAATTCTTAATAATCTCATTAATTTACCGTTAATGAAAATACTACTAATTTCATTAATACACCTTTATGTGTAATACCAAGACCACAAATGAGATAATAATGTGGAAGGAAATTGAAGAGAAAAATCATAGATTATTTTATCTTTGAATGCTTAAACCCACCACATTGTTTCATTTTTGCCTCTTTTTTTTCTTTATTATTTTTTTTTTAGATTGTCATAAAGTTGCATTATCTCATTTAAGAATGCGAATTTTTTTTTTCTGTTTCCGTCCGACGCGGTTGGCAACGCGACGAAATATATGTACAAACATATATAAACATAATAGTCGCATGGAGTATAACTGTGTATTGTCTACGATTACACCAATTACGTCTAGCAGTAAAATAATACGACAATAGTATATATAAATATGTGAAGCCGATGAACTTTTATACATAACATATACACGAACATTGAAACAATAATTTTCCCATGCATTTATTCATATTTTTAATTTATATTTTTATTTATATTGATACGTACTGGCATTTAATTGTTATTTTGTGCAACGACTGCAATACACATAGCGAAATTGATCGCTTGAAATTAATAGGGCGAAAGCGTGACCGGCGCAAATTTTGCGAGTGTTCAAATTCACTCGTCTACCTGCAGCAAATAAAATATAACCATACAGCTGATTAAAATGCAGAGAAAATAGTGATAATAGTAATTATAATAATAATAACAATAAAATATAACCGTCATATTACATATAATAATCGGGTGGATGAAAAAAAATTGAATATAGTGTAATACAATGATGTTTGAGCGGACACAAAATGACACTTTGGTTGTATTATTTTGTATCTTCTGGTTTGCTTCAAACTTTCCCGAACACAATTCACAACTACACGAGTTAATCCGAGTACCAAGATGTACCTATATACCATAGGCCTTTTTACAAGTGATTAACTTTACATCGTAAGAAAACATTTAAAAAAATAATATTTATAGGTTATCTATATTGAAAATCTATCATTAATAATGTAAAAGTATTTTTTTTCACCATACAAATTATATTCTCACTACAGAGTTTATTACAATGAAATATAAATGATTATGTGCCATCGATTGTGTTTTTATCAAAACGAAAATCATTGTTTTCCGTCTCGGAGAAATTCTGAAAACAAACAAAATAGAAGGAAAATTTTTAATCATTTCTGTATTGTCTTGGTATGTACGTAGTTCTATGTTGTTTGGCGATACATATTTGCAATGTCAAGGCGGATATTTCCGGGCAACTCGTCATAAAACACTCAGACGATGACAATATTGTTATCCAAAGAATTATTGTTAATGCATAAAATACAGGCACATACTTTTACGGATGGTATTATACAGATGAGATGCAACGAAAAAGTTGTGGTGACTTCCGTTGCAAGCATACATGTATATATACACACTGATTTTTCATCAAATCATCGAGTTCTTTTTAATGACATTCGTTCGACTGACTGAACCAGTGCTGCAACTTTTTCCTCTGATATTCCCTCTCAAAAGATTCAATATATATATATATATATATATATATATATCTGTGAATCGATGCGTAAAACCATTTAGTTTTACACGTGAAGATACTCATTGTACGTATTTATTGCTTCCTGTTGCGAGTGTATATTTAATTCAATATAATTTTATTTGCTTTGTTTTTTTTTTACTTCATTCTGGGTTTTTAAACTTCGTGGTATTTTACATGAGAGAAAATTTAATTTATCACCACGGGTAATTCGTGGACTATAAAAAAATGCTATTCCGACGAACTCACAACCCTGCAAAGAAAAAAAAACAAAAATGAATGATTGAGAAAGAAAAAATTGTGAAATACGGTGAGTTGAGATAGAAGTCTCGAAAGAAACCAATTGGACCCTGACAATTATTTTGTTCGCCAACTGAACGAAAATCATAATTTCTCGCACAATGAGTATGAGAACGAACTCAATCCCTTATATACTATTCTATTAAAGCCTAAATAATCTCCAGCCATATCCATATTTGAATGAATAAGACAATAAAAAAATAATTTGTTGGAAGAATAAGTTTAATGACAAAAAATTTAAACGGAAGAGAGGAATCAAAAGATTCTGCAATATTGTTATTTCGTCTCACTTAAATGATCACACAAACTGGTCACGGTTATCTCATCAGTATGCAATAGACAAAACTGCAAAATAGAACAAAATGCAATGATAATATTAATGCTGCCAAACATAAAAACAAATGTTTATATGGGAAAGATATGTATTTAAGAAGTTGAGGGAATGAAATTACAAAATTATTTTACCGTCACATAGACTTAATAAGGCATTATATATTATTTTTTTTTCCTTCTTTCATTTAATTTGAATAAATAAATAAATATGCATTATACATAATTAACTTGTTGTATTATCATGGAACGCATATAAATGTACATATATACTTACGTATAATTTTAAAAGTTAATTTAGCCAAGACCACGCCGATTCATATTGCATGGCCCGTCATTGTCGTCCCTCATTGTCGTCCTCGTTATTGTCTATCTTATATCTTCGTTTCACACGATCCTAACTTATGTGCTAATAAGCTCGATTAATTTGTCCGAGTAATTAATTCACATATATATTCATATGTACTTAAATGAACACATTCAACAGCACACACACACTTGTCACATGACAATCTTTCAAATATAATTCCCCCAAATTTATATATTTATATTACACTTCAATGTCCACATATCTATTTGTATATTAGATACATGTTAATATTTTTTTCTCCCCAATTATTTCACCACTAAAATACATATATTCATGGAAATTTAAGTAATTATTGAATAAATGTATTTTTCCGCTCTGTTTACTCATGATCACAGTTTGATTACTTTCCACATTCTTAAAGTTTGTTATATATGAAAATTGTGATAGCGACTTGCAACGTCTATGCAATTTACTATCATCATACTTTACAGTGAAGATTATAAAGGGTTATAATGACTTCTATACCGTGGTAACTATTGTAAAAAGTACTTTTTTTTCCACTATTTTTCGAAAATGTTGGTACAATGAAGGGCGAAAATACATAATGAGCATAAACTTCACGTACACATATATTGCAGAGAATGAATGAAATAATTGTACTATGTCTATCTGAAATTTGTCAATACTAAACGGAAAATAATCTACGTTTTATTCCGACTATGAAAACTATCAGACGCCATGAAAATCAACTGAAGGAATCGGCACAATTCATAGCCAATTTATTACCCGATCAATTTCATTTACTTCACCACAAGCAATCAAAATTTCGAAGCAACCACAACAAAATTTGTAAAATTTGTCAACTCACAATCAATCTAATTATTTTATTCATACATTTGTTTTTAATATTTATAGGTACAGTTATACTATCAGACGTCAATTTAAATGCTGCTGATATTCTACCGAGCTATGATACACAATTCATGGCGCATTGTTACTTCCCAGCCGAATTCCAAGGCGAGTTTTTGATGCAGGTGAGCGGAGAGGGCGCCAAAGGCTCAACAAATACCGGCGAGCCCATGCAATACTCTGTTGTCAACATCACCTACGATGCAATACCTGTTTGGGGTCGTTGCAACAAACGGATCGGCGATAATGTCCTGCTTGTCGACAGGTATACATATACATATATATATATATAATAGATATATATTCATCTTATATACTCAATTCATATACATATGTATATGAACCGAAATCTCTTATCAACTTTACAACACTGTCCTCTCGGATTTTTTTTCCCATGTCAATTAATTATGAAATAACGTAGATAAGACAAAATGAATATGTACAAAAATTCGGTTGATGGTATTTATCATTAAAAAAGCTTTTAAATATGTAGATATATAAAGTGATTGATGGAGGAGACACAATAAACCGAATAAACAAATAAAAATGTCCGTGCATGTATAAAATATAGACATTCCATTTATTTTTTCCATTTTTTTCGTGTCTCTATGTAAAAACTCGATGATTCATCAAATCAATTAATAATTCTTGTGTTCAAATGTCCCATGATACTCCACTATATGCCAAACATCATTTACGATTAAATTTATATAACTTAATCTTTAACGTTCAGTCCATTAAAAATAATAGAAAAAAAAACCATTCGTGATTGATTAAAAATGTTCATTTTGTATCTTTTTTTTCTGTTTGCTTCCTCTCTTTTAATATTTTAATTTCTCAGGCTGTTGGGTAGTTACAATATATATAAATTACATTCTAAATCATGAATAATACCTTTAATAATTACACATTCAATTTTATTATTGTTCTATATAAACAGTAAAATATTTTTATTTGTGTTTAAAAAAGTATAATAAACGTAAATATCAATATAGTTAGGTAAGAAGAGTTTTATTGAAATTGAACCATGTATTAGATACTAAGAAAAAATCGTATTTCATGTCAAAATTTTATTGGATAGGAACAAAAAATGAAAATGAATGGATAAGATAATCACTTCGCGCAGGGCTTCCATCCACATGGTGTCAATTGGCCGTAGTTAAAATTATTACCAGAAATCAAATTTTGGGGATATACTTTTTGATTGGCATAATTCTGGTCACCCCATTCAGCAATCTGACGTTGGCCATTAATTTGTGTTGAATACACGGTTTGACATGGATATCCATTTTCCTGATGTTGTCCGGATTGACATGGCTTCAGTGGATAGTAATAAAATCCAGAATTTCCATTCCAACTGGAACTTGAAGATGCACTTGCAGATGCACTTGCAGATGCACTTCCAGAAGAACTTGAAGATGAACTTGCAGAAGCACTTGCTGATGCACTAGCACTTGCACTTGAAGGTGATTGTACGGATGGGCCAAATGACCAACAAGATTTGTCTATGCACTTGACTGTCGGAGAGGTAGTAGTAATTGAAGATGGAGTCGAACTTATTGGTGCAGTCGTATCTGGTATTTTAGTCGTAGTCGGTTCTGGTGAAGATGTGGGTTTTTTTGTAGCAATTCCCGTAACTGGAGTGGTAATGGATGTGGTAGGAGTTGCTATAGTTGTAGTGGTACTGCTTGCTGTAGACTCTTCCGGTGTTGGAGCATCAGTGTCTGTTGTAGGATTTTGCGGTGTTGTAGTAATAGTGTCTGTTGTAGGAGTTTCCGGTGTTTCAGGAGATTTTGTAGGTGAACTGGTAGTGGTGCTTCTTGTTGGTGCTCGGTCAGTAATTGTAGATGGATGTTCGGGGTTTCCAGTCACCGATGGTGTTGTTGGAACAACCCCGGGGTAATAGTTTTGATTCACATTATGTTGATATATGTTCGTTATATTGACAATATTATAACACGTGGAAGGGAATTGTTTTAAACAAAGTTGTGAGCATCTCTCATTTTGACAGTTTTGTACTGATCGGAAAATAAGGATTGGTTCCTGAGGTATGTATGATTGTGTCCATATATTAGGTTGTGGTCTCGGACAATATAGTCCATTGTTATATCGACAATTATTAATGTGAGCATATAGTGTTTGGTCACCCACGGTTAACCAAGTGCCTTGGGAATCTCGCTCTCCACATGGATACACAGCCCAATAATCGTTTATCGGTTGATAAGAAGCATAACTTGCTTGAGGATTGTACTGATATAGCTGCGCAACAGAACTTCCGGCCACAAGGCACACAGCGAATAGCTGTAATTTAAATGAAATTCCTATTACAAATATGAATGCGATTTATTTTACATTACAATTAATTTATTATTCCGGTGATATTTAATCGTGACTATTAAAAGAATTTTTAACTCAAACATTTTGTTGAAATCGAGAAATAATAGAATAAATAAATGGGCAATACCACAAGAATTTATAAAACCGTATTGACTATCTTATTGTTTTTCATTGATGAGACAAAAAACTCAAGCGTATTCAATATATGTCATTAATTTTTTCAAACTTTTGAATTGGATATTTCAATAACTGTCTGGTAAATAAAACATTGAATTATAATTATATGAATAGAACAAGGAAGACGTCATTACAAATTTAGAATATTGCAATAAAAAATATAGTATAGTAGTGAAAAAATTGATACAAATTCAAATATATCATTTTATACTCACAAAGCCAATCATTCTGCTCGTACTGAAGTGTAACTTGCTACTGTGACAATTGTGACAAATGACAACCTTTATATACTGTGAGGAGGACTCCAACAGTGCTCAGATAAAGTACAAATAAATCGATATCTAAATGGCCTTCAGCCCCTCATGTAATATTTTACACAATAACTTCGAATGTCATCAAAATATTTTCCTTTATCTTCATAATACTCATCGATTAGTATCAGTTAAAAATTTATTACAAATATGCTTGAATATTTACTCATTAAAACCTCCATAATTATTTTGGAGAAAGCGAACATGACTGAGTACTTTTGAAATTCTTTCCCCAAAATTAGTTATACTCATTATCATGTTATCTCTGCTGTAAAATCGCGTCAAATGTGTAATAGGAAATGCATTCGCTGGTGAAAATATTCAGTCCCATAGCATGCCCATACGAGACCGAGAGACCCATAGCGTGTCCATACGGGACCGAGAGCCCATGGCATGCCCACAGCATGCCCATACGAAACCGAGAGAAGCCATAAATGTTGGGAGAGACGATATTAGCAGAGAGAGATTATATTATAGTATTTATTTATTTACAAAAATATTTTTGTACATATATATGTACAAAATATTTATAAAATATATACATTGGTATCATTGGTATTACATTACTTTATACAGTAACATATTTTGAAAAATGATTGTACAAAACCCACTGCTATTTTATCTTGATTTGTACAATATGAAATAGCATAAGATACATATAATAGTGGTCGCGTATAATCCAATCCGTATATTAGGTGACCATTTTTCTTGACCGAACGAAACATTTCAATATTGGAATTTTGAAGTGAAAACCCAGCATATAATAATAGATAATAGCGTTTCTATCTATCTATATTCACTCATTTACAAAATTCGTTTTGGAATATGTATACATCATGTGCTGTTTTTTCGTAAATAACGAAAATATGGAAAGTTTACATATTGTTTCAATGTAATATATCAGGGAGAAATGAATAGTGAAAATGAAAGAAAACGAACAACCCAAATGAAAAAAACAAAAAAACAGATTTGTTGGTGCAGAGAAAGAGCTTATGCGTGGGTGTCGTTCCGTCGCAAGAATGCATAAATTCCCATTTGTACACGCCTCTGGCGCGTGCTTATACATACCCTGTGGTTTTTTGATACATTTAAATATTTACACTAACGAAATTGAACTTTATTCAATGTTGTCACAATAAATTATGGGAATTCTACTCATGGCAAATATCAAAGAAAAAAGCAAAGGAAATTAAATATAAATATGTTGATAGGAAATAAAAATATATTTATTTTTGTTTATGTACATAATTGGTTTAATTTATTTTCTCATTACTCAGTTTTAGACGCAGTGATATGAAGAGAAATATTGGCATTAGCTTGATTGTTACGTTAACTATTACTAAAATAAATTTTTTCATAATTTAACTGTTGTAGATAACTATACAGTTTTTACGTAATACATTTTTTTCACATAATATCAATCAACTTTTTCAATTCCAATTTATAAAAGTGTGAACGAAAGTTCTTCTCAAATTACTGAATACATTGACAAAATTTATCTAAATGCCATTTTTTTATTGCGAAATATGTCGACAAAACTGATGCTTCAGTAAACGGAAATTCATATTCTTCTATACCGCAATTTTTTCATTATTATTTATTTATTATTATTTTTTTCTTTTCACATTTGACAGATATCAAGGTGGTCAATGCATCAGGTGTTTCCGGCTAAAGCGTCAAGCCCGCAACATCATTGAAGTAGTTTACGAGAACCTCAGCAAATGTTACACATTCGAAGAAGGAGCACTGGCATCCTGTGACACATTAAACTCAACTGCTATTCTTTACCGTAAGTACAAATATATTTTTACCCATTCGCTTGTCCCCTACCACACAAAAATAATTAATTAATATTGATCCTTCAATTCCTTATAAATAAATGACGAAAAGTTTATTTATTCATTTATTTACTTATTTATTTATAGTGAGAATAAATTAAAAATTGTAAGGAAAAAAAAATTTGTAAAGTTGCAAAGACACGTGAGAGAGTCGACTTCACATCATATATGTATATCTATGTTTCTTCACACACGCGTGACTTCACGCACGCGCGTGTATTCCTCCCAGCAACCTCTATCTCTTCGCCCTTTTCCTCTTTCATTCACACACGCGCATCAATTAAAATACCTGCGTGCGCGATCACAGCTAAATTTACATAATCACTACTCGATTATACGTCAATGGTACCGTGCACCGTTCTTGTAACTAGCTATGAGGTCATTTCCCCCAAGGTCACACTCAACACATGCAACACAATATTCAATTACCGTACAACAATATAGAAATAGTGTATGTAATAATAAAAATTATTTTATTAACAATATTATTTTAGCTTATCATACTCACTGTCATTACATATTTCATAATCGATCGTTACATTCTTATACATAGTTTTCACATTTATGATGAAATAAAATGCTTGTAAGCATATGTAGTCATCCATGCTATTTACAATTATCGGAAAGATTCCTACGACCGATTGGAGTCTATCGATAATAATCGCTAGAGCGCAACACAACCGCAACTAAAATGGAATTTATATTTCTCTTCACCAGTGGGAAGCATGACCGTAACAAAAACCCAGCAAACTCTTTCTGTCCTCACAAACTATTCATCCCATTTCTTCCAACACTTCTCCAAGATCAAGAAAAAAAATTAATGAAACACAAACTAAAATAACATTCAAACAACATTGACTTGAATTATTTTTTGCTTTGAATCGGCCGGTACAAAATAAGAGAACACTCAGCCATTTCGTGGACAGAACAAAACGCAATATTAATGGACCACCAACGCTCCTCTTCTCTTATATACATATACATAATACGTGTATTTCTCTCTTGAACGTGGCGTCCTACTAACACTCCTTATATTCCAACGCAATCTCTTTTACATATATACACTATGAGTTTCGTTTCAATGCTATTTTTTTTCTTTTCTATCCTCTGCCGCACCCTCATCTACAGAGCCATTTACCAGTATCTTATTTAAGGCGTGGGAGTGCCCTCTCATCTCACAGAGCCCCATCACAAAGATCTTTTAAAAAATCAACATCAACAACAATAACAACACCAACACTGCAATTCTCACTAATTTATTTATCTATTCAAACCTGTACTATGTAATAGTAAATCGACTCACAAACATTATCTATCGTTATATATATGATTGAATTATAAAAGAAGTATATAGATATATGTATTTTATATAAATATAATTCAGAGTAAATTCCTTCTCATCCCCATCATACAATATTTATTCTCTCATCTCAACTACTTCATTTCATCATTTCCTGCTGGAATACCTTCCTTCTTATATATATATATACCTATATTATTTCTATTTTTCCATTTGAGTTGAGATGAAGAGAGATAAAGTGAGGTAGTGGCACACGAGCACAGTATGGTGTACACGTAGAGATCAATGAAATACACGAAGCGAGTGGTGAAGAAAGAAATGAAATAAAAAGAACGAAAAAATACTTAAAAGAAACAGGTAGTCTAGAGAAAAAGATGAATGAGAATTCGTCTGATGTTTCCCCACTATCTTCCTCTTTCTTTTCCCGCCTCCTTTTCTCTCTCGCTCACCCACTCTCTCTCTCCCTTCCTTTCGCTTCCTCTATCCCTTGCTGCCGTGTTTTTTTGCTCTTTATTGTTGGTGCGGTACTACCTGTCGAGTTACGACCTTGTCCGTGACCAAACGAAATCTTTTTCACTACGTCCGGTCTTCTATTTAGCCATAAACAAGTGTGTGAGTGAAGAAAAGAGGAAGAAACAGAGACGGAGCGAAAAAACGGGATAAAAAGAAGAAAAGGAAGAAAAAAAATGAAAAATAAGAATAAAACTAAAACGAAGTGCAACGGAGGCATTAGGTTCCGACATTTCTGTCGACACTGAGGTCTCGCCTCAATTCAGTTTTCTCCCTCCAATTGAATTAGCCAAGTAGATGATTTGTGTTTAACTTGTCATCATTCCTAATTGCTATGTTTGGGAATATACCATTCGATTATTTTCCAATAAATATCTTGAATGTAATGAATTAATTATTTAAAACTTTTCCGTTTCGCCAGAAGTAAAATTTACAATTTTGATGGCTTTATCGTGCACTACTGAATTATCATGTTTTTTTTTT